>JASAND010000883.1:0-33026 GCA_030248195.1 Trissonchulus latispiculum | reverse complement strand
ATATGCATATGTGTATACGAGGTGTTTTACATTTTGTTGCGCCTACAGACTAATTTGCATTTTTGTCCTGCGAATACTTCCGTTTACTTGCATTTTGTGAGTTAGTGTGGCTTGTGATTGCCTTGTGGGACAGTCGGGTGCACCTAACTGCTTCCCTGTCTCCTCTAGTGTGCTGCCATTGCGATCCCGCAGGTATGTCGGCCAGAGGGCCTCTATATTGTGTGCTTGTGCTGTCTGTATGTGCAGTGTAAAGTACCGGCTATGCGTCTATATATTATAATCATTATTAATTGTATTGTTGCTTCCAGGGTTGTTAGGTTTATTCTAGTTAGTTTACGTAGCCTTTCTATAGAGTTACATCTATTGGCGAGGCTTCCCCAAGCCAGGCGTGTTATCTATTGTCGGCGCAATCCTAGTAGTGGCTTGCACTGTTTGTTCGGCATTCCCGCTACATAACTTACCACAGTTACGGAAGAATTTGTGCAGTAATGTGCATGGAAGGTAATGTCGTTATACACTGACTGTGATTCACTTTCTTTGTATGTTGTTTCCATCAAATCCATTGGAGACTCGGCAAACTTGTAGCCCTTAGACTTGACTGATTCTGGATCTGTATCCTCCGCTAAAAAATTTATTCTCACAAAGGAGGAATCAAACAGTAAGTAGGCATAACTTTACAAAAATTGCAAAATAACATTGGCTTCACATGGTTTACCAATACTTGTTGAAACCACAGTGACTTCGCAATAGATCTTTGTGTTGTATGCTAAGGAGGGAGATAAATTTTTATATGCTATATATCTTATATATCCATATCTATATAGCTTTATATATATTTATCTTTATATGCTAGGGTGCTTCGCCATACGAAAATCTACACGACACCGCTCTTTCTGCCGCTTCCCGCCGGCATTACGAGGTTTCCTTTTTGCGAATTCAGAAATCTGTAAAACACGGCTTGACCGTTACTCCCAGTTATTTAGTTGCTCAACTTTAAATTTAGTGTACAAAGTATATACAAGTACGCAGCTTTCCAGCGAAACTTGGATGCTTTTTTCCAGCAGAATTTCAAGTTTTTGAAGGACGATAAATTTTCCGTTTGCAAATGTATAACTGTTTAGTATCATATAAAAAAACTCTGACACCTACGTTCTTGGACACCGTAACCAGCAGCCTTTAGTACAACATGGGTATAGTTGAGTGATAGTGGATCTTTTGGACATCCCGGTCCATTATCTAGTCCACTCACGCACAGTGTCGTATAGTCATCGGTCAACGACTGATCATAGTTTGGATCAGTGATCTTTATCAAGGCAACGTCTGGAGCACTAAATCTGCAATCTTCCTGGCTATTAGCCAGTTTTTCAATGCACCGTTTCCAGTCCTCATGGATGATGGGATCCGCAAAATAAGTCGGGTGATCCAATTGCTGCTGCAAGATGTACTCTATCTGGGATTGAAAAGTGACGAAAAATATCTGTGTATCAGTTGATTGTTCCTCCGAACTTGGCAGATTCTTCTTCGGACGCAACTCCACCTGGACTAAGAAGGCTTCGTCTAGTGTCATTGTTGACCTTAACAATAACAAGGTTAAGCTTGCTGTCGATGTCCAGAAAATTATAATAATCCAAAGTGATAGTTGGATATAATTTTTAAGCCACAATTCACGGAGCTCATCCTAAATCCTTCCATTAAAAAGCATCTTTTTTAAACAATTTAGACTTCTTCTATGCTTATTGATTTGCAATAAATATGCTACTCTAATACAAATAGAACTAAGAAGCTAAGTATAAATCGTGTGTCTAACCATAGCTAAATGGCTCTAAAATCAAGTGTGATCGACAACAGCAATGACCCAAAGCTGAATCACACTCTATTATGTTTTCAGTTTAAACCTTCAATTAAATTCAATTATTTCAAAATCAACGACAACCTAACGTACCCATCTATTTCCAAATTCAGTAGACAGTGTGCAGACGTCAAAATGGTATCAAAATAAATTAGCGACCCAGTGCAGATTCCTGACACAATCTTCTTTGTCTCCGTTCCCAGCTGCTGTAGGTTCGAGATCACCTTGAGAAGAACCACATATTCGTAATCTCCAGGGGCAGGGATTCTTCCTCCAATTCCTCTCCGCAGGGAATTGCGGAAATTTGCAACACTCTGAGGAAATATAATATAAAGCCTTAGAAAACCAGAATGCCGGTGTTGAAACTAACTGCTTAAAGATTCAACGGTTTCTGAAATACTCGGATTTGAAAAAGATCTGAGGGGTTTGGTTTTGAAACCCGGAATAAACCATTTTGTAAAACCGTGTGTTGAATCTGAAGCGGTTTAGTGTCAAAAGACTTTATCATTACGCACTGCATTTTGAGGTGGTCTGGTCATATAGCATAATGTTAGTTCTGATTAAACATTTATCCCATAGTTTTAAAGTTACTTTCGAAAGTATGTTTAGTTACATATGCAGTTAAAGTTTGGATTCGACTTTTCTGGACTTTAATGCTTTCATACCTTCGCATAAAGCAGTGCAGCACCACACACAAGGAGCCCAGCAGCAAAAATAAATCGCATGTCGACATTATCTTTCTCTTTCAATCTTCCAGATTCACTAGCTTACCACAGCCGTGGATAACATCAGTCTACTCAAATTCAGATACGAAAACCTTTGAGCAACAAAAACGACAATGAAACTACAGGAGCTACAAATACTGATTTTATCGCTCTAGCCTGGACGTTTATGATTAGCCAGTAGTAATCTACAGTTGCTGAGATCATGTTGACTGGTTTGTATGCTCTGATCTTCCAGAACAAGCAAAACAAAACCAACTCGAAACTCTTTTCAAACGTTTCTCAAACTACACAGATTACATAACTGCAAACTTAAATCCTTCGCACAGAAAATTGCATTATCATATTATAATTATCTGTGAGTGTATTGATTCCACGATATCCTGTTCGGTTGTAAACAGTTCTTCTGTACGGACAAGCTTGTAGTATACAAATAAGCATCAGTAGCTAGAATAAAAAAAGACTATCTAAAAATTCTTGAACCAAAGTGTGAGCGGCTAATCCTCCTATTCACTATTGAAGACAACCTATATATAAAAGACATAATTTATGCCTGTAAGTTTTCAGAAATCTAAATTACCAGGAAAAAAAACCAGTGAAACAACCATATCCCGTCAGTAGTTCTGCACATCTTGTGTTATTGTTTATGTTAAAATCTAATAAATTAAATTAGTCCCTAAAGATTTTAATTAATGGACCAGTAATTTTTGGTAGATCAATTAACAGAGCAAAACTAAAGCTCCTTCCTGTAGCAGTACAGTTTTTGGTGGAACTTGAGAATAAACGTCAACGCACTCCAAGATGTGTGCGAGGAATTAATGAAAATGTAATATTAATTTTTTGATTTCTTTAACACTTTTTGCTTGGCGTTTTGAAAAATGCAGTGTACCTAAGCGGAAATCGATCCCAATTCATTTGAAAAATTTGATCCAAACCATGTACCTTTTTGGCAAGTTGGTTGTGTTGTACAACCAGATGACGAATTTTTCACCAGTTTCCTGAATAAACTGGTTGTACCTTTGGGGCTCCGTCATTACAAATTCATGATGTCTAATGAAGCAGACAAGAACAACAACAAAATCAAGTACTATACCCCACCAGAATCTTTAACATACTGCATGGTTGCATTGTAACATACTGTATTTTACGGTGAAGTTTTAAAGAATTTAGGGAAGAACGCCAATGCAGCTACCAAAGCCAGTAGTAAGCATCTAATTATTCTAATCGTAAGCTCCTAATGGGCAATTTAAGCTTCAGTTATCCTCCATGCAAATGATGAACACATCCATGGCTTATAAATTTTATACTTTATTTTAAAAAATCAGTGTCGGGAGTGTGGATTTTTTTAAAACGTTTCGTTTTGTCATCAGTAAATTATGCCGCTTTTTTCATTTTAGAGGCGTCTTCGTCCATACTTCGCCAATATGCTTGCTTAATCCAATCAACCAACGACTGCAGTAATTCGTAGAAACACGACATTCGAAGGGGCATGTGGGTGTTCGTCCAAGCAAGAGTACATAATCATCATAAGAGTATGACAGTTCTCATACTCAATGTATTATAAGCGCGACACATCCTCTTCACGCTAACGGCTTACTCCCATCCCCCGCAATTTAAACCCTTCACTTCAAAGAAATATGTGCGCTATGTTTGTGTTCTAAAGTTCAAAAAACACAACTAGTCAGTTGGTTCAATGTGTGTGTCTGTTGCTAGCTTTAAAGCACAAACATAGCGCACAAATTTCTCAAGTGAAGGGTCTAATTGGTGTGTCGTTAGAGTGCAGAAGATACCGCGCTTATCATACTGAGCATGACAGTCATACTCTTATGTATCATGTATTCTTGGTCGAAGGAAAAGAGGAACCGATTTTGTGCTGCCTTTGTCACTGTGCACATGTTGATGTCCCGCTTTGTCTGATAGAGTTTGCCAGAGCTTTCTCGTCGCATAAGAGGACCTCCGGAATATCCCTGAAATAGAAAATGAAGTAAAAACATCACTGATGAATTCTGCGGCAAGCATACTCTACTCTTTGACTCAATCTTTAGTTTCCCAAATCACAATTAAAACGATAAATAGCTCTTACTATGACAACAACTTTGTTACAACTTTGTTGTCATAATGCACCCCAATTGAGAGAACTTTCCTGTATTTTATACTCTGAATCTATTGTAAACTTTAAGAAACAGTCGCCAAACCTACACATGCTGTCACCACAATCGAAACTATTTCTTGTTTCAACTAGCTCACCAATTGACTACAATGACTTTTGAATTGAAATAAAGTATTATATTTTAATTTTTTGCCATTGTTTTGTTTTTTGCCTTTATTTCACTTTTAATATCTCTATATGTATATAACGTAAAAAGGTAAGAAATTACTTTTTTTAGATGTGAACTTTATCAACCCAAATTTTTCTTGAATCTAAAATGTACAATCTTCATCTTGTGTTTTCTGCACCATGTCTTATAGTTTTATAGAAAATAGTTTTATTGAACAAAGCAGCATAAATAAATTGAATATAACCTGCATTTGCATACACTTATCACTGTCGCTTGCGTGGACCTTATGTGTCGTGGTCCATGTTAATGTTTGTGTGTGTGTGCGTAAGAGCGTTTGTGCAAATGAAGATATATCTTAATTAATACCATTGCTTGATGCTTACCTTGAGCCTGAATCCAGTTGACGATTCCAAACATATATATATATATACATTTCAAGGGTTAGTCCAAGGATTACTCCAAAACCTGGAAACACTACCAGATTTTGTACCCACATCTTTGGTCGTTCTTTTACAACGGTATGGCAAACGGGTACCGAAAATCGTGCAGTCTCTATACGATAATCCTATTCAATAGCAGATATTTGTGACGTCACCTTGTTTACATGGTATACGCTTTCTGTCAAATTACATGTAGATTGCACCAAATTATAAGATACAAATTTGTTACCATTCCACAACAAGTCAAAAATACTTAATACCATGCTTGAACATCCACTATTTTTTACTACCATATCCTACTCTGAGGGCCTTTTTGCGCGCGAGTTAAAAGAGTATAGTTAAAAGTTTTTAACTAGTTTAACTCTGCAGGTACGTTGAAATGAACTGTTTAACTCTTGTAACCCTGTGCGAAAACGTTTGAGTTAAATTTAACTCTTTTAACTCGTTTAACTCGCTGCAGGAAAAGGCCCTAACATAGGTATGCTGCTACTTCTAAATAATGGTTGTGGCCTGGATTAGAATTATCCACTGTATTTAACTGGTAGAATTTGATGAAGGTTTTCCGTGCGGTGCGGTGCAATAGTAATCCTGATTTAAGTGATCAGACTTCGCTTTCTTGCTCGACTGGCTTCTCCTATGTGGGCTTTCGTCGCAAGGTAAGCTCACTAGATGAACGTCAGCCTAGAAAACAGGCAATCACCAACCGCGAATAATCATGTTTCATGAAGACCTGCTGTCATAAAACCCTTTGAACTGTAAAGTTGAGACGAGCTAAACATGCTCATTAATTTCCCATTTATGACTTTGACTTATCATGCGCATCATACTGAGCTGTTCAGTTTTAGCCTACATATATACAATATATATACAATATACATATACATATATATAAATATACATATATATATGTACATATATATATATATATATATATATATATATATATATATATATATATATATATATATATATACACATACATATGACACACGCAGAAGCTCATTCGAGGTGCTTCTACCTTTTACAGACTCTGTCCATGTAAAGTATTGCCTAGTCGCAAATCCACAGCCACTAGCCTTAGCTGTCGTCCCAGCACAGTAGTAAGCCTTCTGCATGGAATAGTTCGTTTCAGTTTAGGTCTTAACCAGCACAGGCTGCTTCAACTACCAATGTTATATGGGGGAGCATTTAGCTTAGTCAGAAAAACAAAGTTTGCTTGTTACCGAGAGAGAACAGGTCGGATTTTGAAGGATCCTAAAACAGAAGTTCCTAGTCGCTGCCTTACCAACGGCGTTACCAATAATTTGAACGCAACACGATAAACTGATATTTAATTTGAATGCAACACGATAAACTGATATATCAGTTAATCGTGTTGCGTTCAAATTAATGGTAGCACCGATGTTGTCTACAGAAGTGCATGGTAACTCTACAAAGCTTTGCTATTTGTGAAATTCATACTGCCATCATCAATACAATAATTGGGGAGGGGGATATTCACTGATATTGTAGATTAGCAGAATTATATATGTTATGCCTCAGAGCCCAAGTGGAGCCACGCCTCGAATGATTGTGGTCCAAGTGCCATGGACCACTGTAAATGCCCAGATTCGAGAAGTCATCATAGCGCGCAGTCAAATCCAGCGTCTGTTCTGGATTGCTGTTGCACTGCTTTTTGCTTCCGCATTTTTGTATCAAATAATCCCATATCTATGGCAACAGCTGAGCACTACCACCACCACGACAACTGACATTGCTTATCTTCCAAGCATACCGTATCCGAAACTGGTGCTGTGTCAAGCAAACACTATCGATGAATCCAAAGTAGCGGGATACAACATCAGTGATGATCTCCTTACTATATTTATTGACAGGTTTGTTCAATATTGTTTAAATATAGAGAAATAGTGAAACACGCCTGCCTGCAGTCACTTAAGGCAAAGTCTTAGTCCGAAACAGGAGAGAGCCAATACCGCGCCCATTGGCTCTCTCCTGTTTCGGACTAAGGCTTTGCCTTAGTGACTGCAGGCTGGCGTGTTTCATTATTTCTCTATGATTAATGCTTGTATCCTTCGTGGATCCGGCTGCTGGCCCGCGTTTACCTCATTTTCTAGATGTAAATATTGTTTAAATAATGTGGCGCCTGGCAGCCGAGTATGAAAGTCACCGATAGCGTTCATTGTTAAGTCCAACTTTGGAAATTTCTGAAAATCGCAGAGGTGGCGGAAAAGGCACCGTCACGCCGCCCCATCCAGATTAAGTTTTTTTGCGAAGTTATGACCAATTTGTGCTTTCACAGTATTCAAAACTTTTTTTGGTTACCGTGGCATTTTCTTAAACGTTATCGTTTTCCTATGTTTAACAGATGTCGGGATCACCTTAGGAGGACTATTGTGAATGAAAGGGGAAGGTTTGCAACAAAGCGCAACAGTTTTGCTTTGTGGACCCATATGAAGTACAAAATATGTACTATAAATATATATAAATAAATAAGAGAAATATTATATAAATAAAATATATATAAATAAGAGAACAATCGGCAATCGGCATAGTGGAATCCCGAAATCTAAGTTCATGCTACCAAGAGTACATAATGCATAAGAGTATGACAAGCGTCATGCTCTATGTATTATCAGCTCGCTACATCCTCTGCACGCTATCGGCTGACCCCCCCCCCCATAAACTGTCAAAGAAATTCGCCCGCTATGTTTACACGCAACAGACGCACTTTGAACCAACTGACTAGTTGTGTTTTCGTTCTAAAGCGTGCAAGCATAGCGCGCGAATTCGCTTTGATAAGGGGGGTCTGATTTATGGGGGGGGGGTCAGCCGATAGCGTGCAGAGGATGTAGCGAGCTGATTAGAACATGACGCTTGTCATACTCTTATGTATTATGTACTCTTGATGCTACTTTACAGTTTTCATTTTGTGTGCGACATTGTTTGTCAGCTGTGGAGTTTTACAGCTGGGCTATACACAAATTGATAAACCGTGCGCATTAGCAACCATAATCACTTTCCTTCTTTATTTATTAACAGGACAGTTGGGCTAACTTTCTTCCCTAACTATGGACAAGAGTACATAATAATTATAAGAGTGTGACAAACGTCGAGCTCTTAGTTATTAGGCTTGCGACATGCTCTGCCCGGCTGACCCCCCCCACAAATTAGACCCATTACTTAAAAGAAATTTGCACGCTATGTTTGTGCGCTGTAGCTCGCAACAGACGCACATTGAACCAACTGACTAGTTGTCTTTTTGAGCTTCAGAACGTAGGCATAGCGGTTGAATTTCTTTGAAGTGATGGGTCTAATTTGCGGTGGAGGGAGGTCAGCCATTGTCGTGCAGATCATGTCGCAAGCCTGATAACAAAAGCGTGGCGCTTGTCACACTCTTAGTTATTATGTAGTCTTGCACTGGATTTCATAACATTTAATCATATGGTGTAATTAGCCCATGCTGTCTCTAGTGCTTAGTTATGTCAAACCAAACTTACCCGTAAAGCTAAAATATTTATTTAACTAATATATAATTGTTAGGTACTAAAATATTTTCAGGATGGTCCGTGTCCTCTGCCGATGAGTGGTACCAGCAGCAAGACGTGGCAGCAAGAAAACAACTGCACCTGCAATTTACTGAATTCCGAAATACATTCTATCCTAACGAAAGTTTAAGTCAAATACTGAATGACCTTAGTCCATCGCCTGATAGCTTTGTGAAGAACTGTCGAGTTCAAGGTACCCCCTCAATCAACAATTGGTTACTTTGCTGCAGCACTTGACCATGGAAAAGCCTAGCGTTAATGTTAACCCCTAAGGTTAACTATACTGCCAAGCGGTTTGAATAACGACCGGTATTGTAGAAGCTCAGAATTCAGTTTTATGGTGTAAAATTTGGATGAAAACATTCTTGAAATTAATTGCTTGGTTTTAGGACTGAAGGTCCAATGCTTCCATCATGTTTCAATGATGTCACAGTTGGGGCTTTGTACACCTGTGATCTTACTGGAGCGGCCTTTGCAATCTGTTTCCGGACTAAACGGTGGTTGGGAACTGACAATAGAGCACTATCCAGTGTCCAGAGTCAGTCGCCTGCTGCCGCTGGCTCACGTTGGCTGGGCATTTGTCATAGGAGAGTCACTTCCGGGAAACTGGGGCTTGGTTAACTTCGAAGCCAGCTCTTTTCCAACAGGGGTCAGGGTTCACATCGGAGTGGTTCTGCAACAAGTTGTCCTCATAAACAGTTCCAGCAGCACGTGTCAGCCTGTCTACCAGCAGGTCTTTGAGTTCATGGGACTCCTGAAGGTTGGTTGTTTGAGACGCGGAATTTGAATGTAAGCTCATAACACGGCATTGCATGCCTGTAAGGCTTAAAGGTGCTGGCATCCTTTTGTGCAGTGCTTTTGTGGTGATTTTTTGAAACGCTATAACTTTCAAACTCAAACCAAGAAAAATGTCCCACCGCAAAAGTGCGAATTTACATCCTGCCAGAAATCACACGAATCCGTTGGGTAGGTTATGAGAAATGGATGTTCGAAACAAAATAATCGCAGTTTTGCCAAAAATGGTTTTTCTGCCAAATCTCTACTTGGAGCAATGAAGACTATTGAAAAAGAAGTAGCCTAAACTAGATCAGATCCAACATAGTGATACGTTTGTCGACATGTTATTTGACTCATGGTTACATACTTGCTCCTACATACATATGTAATAGACTGGCTGAAATCGGGGTAGAAAATCCGTTACACAGAGAGGCAGACAGCGAGAAGAAGTAGATCTACTCTTAGTTCTAAAGATCAAGCTAGCCTAGTATGGGTCGAACCTAATCCAGGCGATCCGCCTGTTGGGTACGGGAGTTCACTAGTGCCTCAGGAGAAGTAGTTATCAAGCGGACAGTTACGATGTTTGACTGACACCCACGGATCGGTACCAGGGGTTACTGCACAAACGAAGAGAAACTTAAAGTCGGAACAACCGTCACACTCGAAAATACAAGACCAAGGCTCCGTATGAGGGCTTCCTTCGGGCTCACTATGAACAGTCCAAGCCTCAATCTTAGCACGATCCCACGGCTGAGAATAGTTGCAGTAGAATGTTACATCGTAATGCTCAGGCTCAACTAGTGGACTACCCTCGTGAACTAGGAAAAGTATGCTGAAGCTGTACTGGTTGTGGCACTCAGGACGCTGACGAAAGGGCAGATCAAGTTGGTTTTCTGGCTCACTAATGTCACTAAAATCGCTAAGGTTTCCCTCTTCTTCACCGTAGATAAACTGAATTGGCTCCAGACTGATCTATTTATCCAGATATCGTCGACTCAGCGGTATCCTATCCAATCTAATACCAACTACAACGACTTAAGTCTTGATCCTAATGAACTATTTACAATGTCAAGTTACCTTATAACAACACACACGCAAGATCAATTACACTGCAAATTTGTTGCACGAATTGATACAATTGGAATCCGTTCACCGCCTACCAACTAAACCCAAAATCGTTATGATCAGTCACAGGTCCCTAACAGGTCACAGGTCACAGGCGAAACCTTGATTCGCAGTCACACAATGATTTGGTTTTTGGGGTCGAGGGGGAGGTTCCCTGTATGCTTCCTCTATGTACCTGAAATGTGTGCACAAGTCCACCCGTTCCCGGTCACGAATAATCACCAACAACCCACACCACCAGAAAACCAGTGATTATCCTATTCTCTGCTAAGAGGACGACATGTAAGCTTAGAAACTTCGTTAAAGTCTAGAGAGAGATAGAGAATTTGAGCAGGTTTGACAGAAAAAGTAAGAGAAGAGCAGAACAGAGGGGTAACAGTTTTAGACAGACAGGTAGCAGACATTTTTGACAATTAGACAGTGAAAAGTTAACAGAGTTGGCCGATCTTCGATTCTCTTCAATAGATCAGATTCAATATGCAACCCACGCTCAAAACCCAGATATAACAGGCCTAAATCGCTTTGTGTGTCCCTAAACCAAAGATGTGGCTCTCACAAAAGTTCTAGATTCAGTAGACAGTAGATTCCTTAGACGGCTGAATTCCAAGTGATCCGGACAGAGCAGCACGCGATCGAGAACCAGCGGCGGAGAGAGTCCAGGGGGCAGTTTCATAAAACTTCTCGAGTTGCGGAATCCGCAACTTGAGGTCTCGAGTACTCGCAACTTGACATCTCAAGTGTTGCATAAAATTTCTCAAGTTCTCAAGTTGCAAGTTCTCGAGCTGCAAGTTCTTGAGTTCTCAAGTTGCGGAAACTTTTCACAGTAAAGTCTAGTGCGTGTTTCATAAAAGTTCTCTAGTTCTCGACATGCAAGTCTCGAGTAGCCTGCAAGTTCTCTGGTCAAAATTGACCAGAGAACATGCTTCTCGAGTTCTCGAGTAGCTAATCAGCGACTGCTGAGTCAGCAGGCAGTCATACAGCCTGACACGCATTGATTTTTTCAAAAGAACCCTATGCTTTCATTCATTATTGCCAACGCCATTACTTTGTCGTTTTCTTCATGTTTGTTTAATTGCTTAATTAGATTAATGGATATATTGAAATCTTACTGTAATTTAATTTGGGGGTAAAAATGAAATAAAATAAAAATTTGTCAATAGGCTATCCGGCAATGAAATTTTAGAATATTGGTCAGCTTCTAAGGGCATTGGGACGAGCATGAATAAGAATAGGCCGACGAGTATTCTCCTTGTCAGTAGGTTGCAAGTTCTCGAGTTCTCGAGTTCTTGAGTTGCACGTTCTCAAGTACTTGAACTTGAAGCCTCAAGTTCTCTAGTAGCCTTGCAAGTTGGGCCAGTTTTCTCGAGTTTGCGGAAAACCTTTATGAAACACTTGAGATCCGCACTCGAGACTTGAGACTTGCAACTTGCAACTTGAGGACTCGAGAACTAGAGAACTTTTATGAAACTGCCCCCAGGGGTGATCCAGAACGGCGTCACTCACACTGGCGATCAGAGAAAGAACCAAAGGGAGGGAGAGTCCAAAAGGCTGATGTCCGGAGGCGATCTGAAGACAGGTGATCCACTGGATTCAAGCGACTAGCAGAGCAGAGCAGGGCAGAGCGGAGCAGAGCAGAGCAGAGCTGGACGGGTCCGAGAAGAAACCCGCGCTGAATTAAATGGGTTAAAACCTTGTCGGTTTTAACCCGGATTCAGCAGTATTAACTTGATTTCAGAGGATAGGCGAACATCGCGTGTTTTAGAATCAGAAACTAGAAAGCAACGATTGTTAGAATTTTTGGACAAAAATAATTCAGAGTTAATGGTTCTAAAAATTGTCACAATCATTAGATTGAAAGTAGCTTTGAAGACGTGGAAGAAACGATCAGCAAGCTAGTCGAAAGTGAGTTTTTATCTCGCCTAAAGGCGAGATAGTTGTTAACGAAACTGGGTCTGTTTGAACTGCACAGAAACTAGGCTTAAAATTGTGCCTATCAATAGCACTGCACTCGTTTCTTTTAACGTTTTTACCCGGAGGGGGCTTTGTTCTAATGTTGAACTTCAGGTACCTGCTCTGTCGCGACATTAGGTTTCCTGCAACCACTTCAACTCAATGTTCTAAAAATTTTATATTTTTGTGAAACTTCTGGCAGGGGGCTTGGCATAATTTTGTTTCGTATGACGCAAAATATTAACAACATTCCCCCGCCGGTTGAAAGTTGAAATTAGCTTTCATTGGCCCATCAACAATATGCAAATTAGGATTGACTGAACATTGTCAGTTTGAAGAAGCTCTCTGCTGGTACGCGCTTGATTTGATAGCTATAGGTTGTGACTGTAAACATAGTCCAACTAAAAAAACCTAGCTGAATTTGCAGGTGACTGGGACTTCAACTGTCACTATGTTTTCAAAATTTTTGCAAAAGCTGTAACCTACTATAAAACCAAATTCTGAAATCATAGAACTAGTGCTGATTACTGCTTCTGGGTGGCTGATTCTGGGGGGTCATTCACTGTACCTGGACAAGAAAAAAACCGGATTCTCCAGCTCTTTCGGCCCACAACTGAAAAATTCTAGTTTTTCGACAGCCTTCGGCGTCGCTTCACCCCCATTTCCCATCCCCAAAACTTATCGCCTCCTGCATATGTCTGACCATAACCAGTGTATGGGAGAAGACTATTTATCTAGGTTGAGGATTCGGCAAGAGTTTCAACGGCTGCCACTATAAGCCGGAGGCGAATTTTTCCTGAGAGGGTGAATGAATAGAAACCGCATTTTCCAAACATTTTGCTCAAAAGTTGCCAAAAACAAGATTAAACCTTAATCAGTAACTACCTGCAGCGAGATCGTGCTCCTTTTAGGAGCCGACTTGTTTGAATGTTTTTTGAAGAGATTTTGTAGAGGGGATTTCCGTCAGAAATTCCCCACCAATGACGTGTCCTAAATTTGCTTCCCAGGAAATCTAGGGAAATCCAGCTAATATCTGCAGATATTAGCACACAAACGTGAAAGCAAATGGTAAAATTAACATGACATATTCTAGGACGGCGAGAGCACGAATTTTAACGAGATCTGTTTTTCGAGAGAGGGACTCAAGGTCCAATTAGGCACCTGGAACTCGCACTTAACATATTTTACAGAAAAATCCTAGAGTGAGATGGTCAGTTCAACCGAAAGGGAATAGTTTGAAACCGGGCTTCTGAAGCCAAACCCCTTTTTAGGCAAGCAATCCCCCAGGAGTACCCCAATCCCAGCCTAAGGCACCAAGGTGGGGATAAACAATTTTTAAAGGGTGGGTGTCCTAGATGGGGAGAGAAAAAGCCTCTACCAACGAAACAGCTCAAGGGGTGCCTGTGATTTTCCCCCAAACCTCAGAATCGAGAGCGGCCATCCGCTAGTACCCCAAAATCACAGACTGACTGGAAACGGTGAATTTTGGTCCTACGTTAACTTTCCTGTGATTGTTTCTGCAATCATCTTTCGATGATTGGCTGCTTTCATGATCGCGTTTCGTCATTGGTTACTTTGAATGGGAGGACCCAGCCTCCTTTCGAGTGGTTTCGTTACTTTCTTGAGAATTTGCACCTGAGCAATATTTCACTTTATTTACGTAAGTTTTTGGTGCTTTGGGTCCGATTTCGTGTGGCCCAAAGTACCCTAACAGCCCTGGTCCTAAACTTTTATGGCGTTTTTGTTCTGGAGGACCTTTGTCCTGAGTTTCATTTCTAAAGATTCGGAGTTTGTTTGCCAAACAGATGAGGAAGTAAAGGGTAGACCGACAGACTGGCCATGAAAACAAGGAACTACCGGAGGAAGAAATCGTAACACAGAGAGGGGGCCTGGAAGCCCAAGATGAAATAGCGGAACTAATGGAAACTAAACTTTTACGTAACTTAACAAGTAGCTAGAGCCTTACTATACTTCACTTATTAATATCAATTATTAATTTTCTTGCTTCTTTCTTTTTCAGGGTTGACTTGTGCCTTAATTACAGAGGGGTTACCCTCTGTCTAGCCGACACGCGTTACTTCTCAGTGAGGGAGAACTAACTTTACTCTTGTGACGTGAAAAAGGCAGAGAACATCACACACACACTCACACACACACACTCACACACACACACACACACACACACACACACACACACACACACACACACACACACACACACACACACACACACACACACACACACACACACACACACACACACACACACATGCATAGACACTCAGGCTGCATCTCACACATTCACACAAACACATACTTCATTTTATGTTGCTTCAGTAAACTCATAATCCTACAAAGTCCAGCTAATAGGCATTGATAAAATGTGCAATGATGAGGCAGTGCATCGATCGAGTATAAATAAACCAAAATTGTCCGCAAGATTTGGCAGCAATTTTGAAACACTGATTTCCTCGAAAATGACCATTTTTGGACCCCCAAAATCGTACTTCGCTTATACTGGCCTAAACACTGGAGATAGTTTAAAGGTTGTAAGAACGTTCATTTTTGGGCCCTCTTTCCAACCATAACAACTAATCCGGTGTATCGACGTGTACGTACTTAGAGAATAAGGTCAAAAACTAAAACTTTGTTATCTTTTCACCTAAAAATGCGGGACTGTGTACAGTAGGGCGGGGATGCCCTACAGACAAAATTCAAGTGTTACCTAATTTGCATATACTTTCATTTCCAATTTCTTTCAAATTCACGTGTTATGCATTACTTCCTTATCTACGCTTTTCGTCTGGAAACTTCCACCTAATTTGCATAATCTAATTTGCATATTCCAAAATTGGGGCTTTAAAAGGGGGACACTTTTCACTGTTGGGGTTTTCTGGTATTCTAGCTGGACTTTTCTCAAGACATCCTTTCAACAAGCTCCAGTCTGCAGGTTGGTAAGTCGCTTTTGGTAATTCGGGTCGAGTCCCCTCGCGCTTCGAACTTCGGGGAGGAAAAGTAGAAGCCTCCCAACCTGGGGATAGGTTGGGTGGGGGACTCCTGAAATTTATTGAGGGAGGGCGCCCAAATTTATTCAAAATTCTACTTATTTACTTAATTTCCTTCTTCTGTTCTAAATTATTCTTTCAATAAATTTTATATACGGCCACATGGCCTAGTCTTTTATGTAGTTAGGGCTTAGTTTTTAGTTAGTTCGGAAGGTAACTTTTCTAAATTTAAATCTGGCAGTCAATTTTGAGTTAGGTCCACGTTAGGTCGAATCTTGTTGGCGAGGCTTGTCTTGGGCCGGCCTGGAACTATCTCCAGTCCAGGTTGCGTATCCAGCTTTCCGCGCACAGCACCCCCGGTAAAGGTCTTTGGCTGCCCAATAACCAGTCTCTGGGGCCAAAACTTTACAATAGGCTGCCAGTTCCGGCCCCCAACCCTTTCACAGCTTTACTTGCTTTCTCTCTGGTTTTGGGAGTCAATTTCTCCCGGATTTCGGGAGAAATAAAGCAAGTTTTGCGGCTTTCCCGGGTTTAGGGAAGCCAATGTATTTTCCGGGGTACGGAAAATAAAATTCTTTTAACAAACTTTTAACTTTTATAACTAAAATCACTTTTATTTCTCTTAATTCAGCCTCGTTTTTTATTTTAATGCATTTTTAAAACCTAAAATGCTATGTATTCTCAAATTTCAGTTTCTTGCCAAATTTTAACTTTTTCGAGTATCAAGTTTTTTTTACAATTTTTATCAATCATGTTTTTAACTTTTAAAGACTGCAGATCAGTGTGAGGGGACGGGAACCTCTGACCCCTCTGCTTATGCTAGCAGCTTATAGGGTGGGGTGGAAAAGGTCTCTTGTCGCCGGCTATGGCACGGAGCAATATCCTTTTCCCCCAGGCATTCTAGAATCGGCTTCTATGCTACGTGCTCCAACTATATTTATACCACCACAGCAAGCCATGAGGATGCCGGAATTAAGGCTCTTCATGCATTAGGCTCCCTTGGGGATGAGGTAGAGCTGTTGCCGGGCTTTGAGGTTCTATTCCTGCAAACTTACAGCTCTCGCGATTCAACGATCGCGTACAGGAGGAGCCTCTCCTGTCCATGCTCACCCGCAGGAGGGTATTTTCTGTGAGAGTCTCTTGGCCTCGCAAAGCTATGCTATGAGCCGGATCATGGCCATAGTCCTCACATCGTGTGGTAGCTTCACGAAGTGGGCTAAGCAGTTTGCCTGGACTCTTCTTCTTCAATGGTATAGTACGGCGGGTCAATTGAGCTTACCTGTGGTCTCAGGTTTGAGCTTCCGGGCAGTCCAAAGCGTATATGCAGGGGCTTTGAACTTAAGCCCTGGGGACGAGTAGTCCTGCTTACTTGTGTGGCTAGTAAGAGTCACCCCTGCTTGCTTGTTTTGTGTCCTGTGATAAGCCTGTCTACCAGTTGTGTCCCAGTTCTCGGCACTGGGGCTATTCAAGGCGTATCTGCAAGGGCTTTGGACTCAAGCCCTGGGGAGCTGCAGGCCTTAGAGCTCTTGGTAGGGCCTTTGGCTGGCCGGACTATGGCTGGTGAATGATTCCCATTTATGATTTTCCCATTCATTCCCATTTATGATTGCCACTGCCTAACTGTGATCTACGTCCCTATTTGTGACTTTCTCCAACTCCCAGAAGAAAGAAGACATCGAAGAATAAGTATGGTTGTTTTGAAACTAACGCTAAATCTATTTATTGCTTTGTATATATATCGTTTGTTTGCCAAAGTCCTTAAAATTTACAAAACTTATAGCCAAAAATTAACCTAAATTCTTCTAGTTTACTAAAATTTTTTCTTGTTTACTAGTTCTGTGAGGCGTCCGGGGATGGACAAACAGTCCCTATAAATTTCCTTTTATAAGGCCACCACATCTTAAATTTAAAATTCTACCTCTTGCGGGCGCAAACGGTAGTTGTCCCAACGAACCCTGCCCACGAAAATTTTACTTACCAAAACTGGAAGGGTCGGCGGCCTATGCCTCCCTAACCATTCGATAGTTGTGTTGTCATGGGCACTGTAACATCATCGTAGTCTCTTCGTGAGTCTGCGCCCACCATTGAGGGGATTCGATGTCGTGAGGCGAGCGCTCCCCTGTTTCAGGGTGATCTCGCTATGCCGCGCAATGACACCCTATCCGGTTGTTTTATTCATAAAACTTTTTCGCTCTAATCCCAGCTGTCTACATAGCTGACGGTCCTCACAGGCGCTCCACCCGTGGTTGGCCTTTAGTCCAGGCGCCTTCTAGCCGGATCCGGGGATGGTTCCATACCTGTATTGCCTCGCTAAAATTTTTTTGTTTCGAGTTTCTACTAATATAGTTTCGCCTAGTTGTTTTTCCGGTATATCTTTGGTTCCCTCGCAGGAGCTCGGGCGGTAAGCCCTGGGGACATGTACAGTAGGGCGGGGATGCCCTAGTGACAAAATTCAAGTGTTACCTAATTTGCATATGCTTTCATTTCCAATTTCTCTCAAATTCACGTGTTATGCATTACTTCCTTGTCTACGCTTTTCGTCTGGAAACTTCTACCTAATTTGCATAATCTAATTTGCATATTCCAAAATTGGGGCTTTAAAAGGGGGACACTTTTCACTGTTGGGGTATTCTGGTATTCTAGTTGGACTTTTCTCAAGACATCCTTTCAACAAGCTCCAGTCTGCAGGTTGGTAAGTCGCTTTTGGTAATTCGGGTCGGGTCCCCTCGCGCTTCGAACTTCGGGGAGGAAAAGTAGAAGCCTCCCAACCTGGGGATAGGTTGGGTGGGGGACTCCTGAAATTTATTGAGGGAGGGAGCCCAAATTTATTCAAAATTCTACTTATTTACTTAATTTCCTTCTTCTGTTCTAAATTATTCTTTCAATAAATTTTATATGCGGCCACTTGGCCTAGTCTTTTATGTAGTTAGGGCTTAGTTTTTAATTAGTTCGGTAGGTAACTTTTCTAAATTTAAATCTGGCAGTCAATTTTGAGTTAGGGCCACGCTAGGTCGAATCTTGTTGGCGAGGCTTGTCTTGGGCCGGCCTGGAACTATCTCCAGTCCAGGTTGCGTATCCAGCTTTCCGTGCACAGCACCCCCGGTAAAGGTCTTTGACTGCCCAACAACCAGTCTCTGGGGCCAAAACTTTACAACTGGTCCCAGAATGGTAAAGAGCACCAAAATAATATTTTTGGAAAGTTTCATCGTAAAGAATTGAAGCCTATAGGGTCAAATCTACACAACGCGAAACCAGCACCTTAAACTTCCCGAAGTAAACTTAAACCTAAACTTAAACTTAAACTTGAAGAAGTATACCCTCTTATGCAAAGGGCTTGCTCGCAACACTGGTCGCCAGAAAGCAGCATTTCCACGAGGATAACTAAACTTCTGGGAAAGGCTTCATGTTAAAAATGACTTTATGTTAAAAATGAACCAATATTACCAAGAGTTCGTAATTGTTCTATTATTAAGAAGAAGAGTAAGCCACTGGATGGCTTCTCTTAATTGCAATTGCATAACGGTGATCAGCCAAAATACGAGAATGTTTCCCTGTTTTGGGGTCTGGCAAAAGATTACGGTCCAATGGATTATTTCTAAGGGTGCGCGTATGGGAGGGAGGGGGCGGATAACTAAATGTAGTCCTGTTCTCCGTTTAGTGAGGTCGCCAACTGCCAAACTATAGGTTGCTTACGCGACCCCCTCTCAAACGCGAACCCCACAGACAGGCTGTCTGCAATCTCTGCCATAAATGGAAGCAGAAGAATCATTAATAACTGCTACAGTATGTAACAGTATGTTTACTGCAAGCTTTACACACAACGCGTAACCGACGCTAACATTCACACAATCCCAAACTTGTAAAAAAGTATATGTAACTAAATAAAAAATGTACATGTATTTTGACATGTTTTACGTACCAAAAGCAAAACAATGTGTCACACGTTTGCACTTTCGAGTTATGGCGTTATAAAAGTTTCGAAGAAGAATTTCTTGAAATAGGTGAGCCGAAATGATAAATGTTCTGTGTACCAAATGTACCCCGAACCCAAGTAAGTACATTGCCATTGATTGCTGTTTTGCTCAATTCAATTTGCTTGAGATATTTACCGATAATTAGTAATTTCTATGCACTTACGAATCGAATTTTCTGGACACTAGCTCTCCAACAGTGAATTGAAGGGCAATAGTTGTGATTATCTTATAACAGAAAGTAGGCTTGGTGTCATACACTTATAACTATGAACTTTTGCTCTGATTACTGTTTTGACGTGCATAGTTATATATAGTTATATATGCATATAAGCAAGAGTACATAATACATATGTATTATGTAAAGAGTACATAATACATATGTATTATGTACTCTTGATATAAGCAAAAGGAACAGTCTGCCTGTTCCCATAATTACAATTTCGATGCACATAATTCCGACTAATCTAGTGATAAAAGTACGCCGTTCTCAAATTGTGGACGAAACCATGTTTGAATTCCGAGCCAATTTGTATTAGATTTCCAAAAAATTTTGGATGACCTATACGGTAACAAAATTATTCCAGGTATCTATTCCATACAACATGGAAACGTGTCTGTATGACTGCGAAATAGCGAGCAGTCTGGCCGAGTGTGGCTGTCATAAGGTCGGTCTAGATATGGGTCTGGGCGATGGACCTATATGCGATCCTGGCTCACAAATCGAGTGTGCCAGGAAAGTGAGCAACAACATAACTTGTCCGCAATGTAGACTCCCCTGTGAGTATGTTAACAACAGAATCGCCATGTCTATAAGGTAATCATGTAATTAATAGTTAATTAATTAGTCGTTTGTCACAGATTGCCGTTTCGACAGTGCTTTTTCCATTCGTCAAAACCTGTTGCAGGGAGCTATGTTTTGCAAATGTTTGAACAGATATACTATTAAGCTTAAGGGTAACAACAATGGAAACTGTGAACAGTTTCTACTTATTGCTTTGGTATTGATTTGGATTTGTGTTGTCAAATGCTAACTATTAGAACGGTAACTTAGGAGCAAAAACAGCAATATAAAATCTGAAAGCTGCATGGTTTGAAGCCATTAGGTCTTTCATATCTTTTGGTGCTATAAGCATCCGTAAAGTGACACAAAATATTGTTGGTGTAGAGTTGCTTTGATTGCAGCAAACTCTCGCCTCAACACCAGGATACTTCCATCATGTACATTTACTACAAGAATTTTGCCGTTTTTCAATTCAAAGAGACACCATCTCAGTCCTGGTCAGGACTCTTCAGTAAGCTTGGAAGTGAATCAACGCTTTGGTTGGCGCTCAAGGCAGAATCTGTCATTCAAATACTCTTCTATATTCTAATATCAAGGTTATAATTTGCATGGACAATAATTTGGAAATTGGATGCTATTATTGTGCGAAAGATGATACAAAGCAAACAATGATTTATTACAGTTATCACTGAGTAATAGATAGAGTGCTGTAACTGGGCTAATAATAAAACCTAGTTAACACCGTTACCATACCCGGAAGTAGCGGATACGGAGACCGTGGCATAGAAGGAAACATTCCGACCATTCGGGAAACGGTCAGGACAGCCTCGATAGACAAGATTAACAATAATGAATAGCATAGAGGAGAGATGAATCTTCCCATCACTCCTCTCAAGCGTAATCCTGCCTACTAGTCAGGAGCTCAGCAACCAAAATCCTAGTAAGGTGCTGCTTTCCTTTCGGGCATTTTTGACTCATAGGGCTGTACTGTAATCCTCTACGAAAATAGTTAAAACTGACGAAATAACCTATTTTCCTGCGCTTTAACATTTTGGGACCTGTCCCGCATTTTAGGCGAAAAGATAAGAATGTTTTGATTTTTGGCCTTAGGCTCCCAGTAGATAGACAATGCACGGGATTGGTTGTGATGACACACAGTGTAACACTTTATAGAACATCTTTATTACACTGTCACGTCATTTCTGACTTTTCATGAAGTGTCAATTGACATACAATGAAATCCAACAGTACACGTAATTTGAACATACTTTCCATTATTTGTGACGTAATGGACACAGTTATAACAGTCAAACAGAAACAAATTGTTAGTTTGAAAAGACACTTTACATTAGTTAATTACGTGAACGTGCTAAGATGCAAGATAATTGGCACCAGTACTAAACTAAATGCATTAAGGGGGGGCCACGAAGGGGTTGGCACGACATCGTCGGAGAGAGCTACTCTTTCGCCCTTAGTTAGCCAACATATCAAAGTAAAAAAGTTTGGGCAATAATATATCTCATATACACATTTTGGCAGGACGCTAAAGTACAAATTTTGGTTAGAAAAATGAGTTTTTTTTAAAAAGCTTTTTCAGCTCTGGTGAATAAACGGTTTGACCGATTTTGTCACTTTTTGCCACGAATGTTTCTTGTTACTAGTACTAAATATTTAACGTAGTCCGACTTTCGAGAGTTGCTTGCTTTTCAGCAATAACAGGTCAAGTTTGAAATTTGGCATTGGAACTGAAATTTGAATCCAGGCCATGCTGCTTTCTTGGAAGCGCGACCGCCAGGAGTCCGCAGTGACCCGATTCCATAACTCGGCACAGTCTCATCCTACTGAGAACAACATACGCTAGCAACCTTTCTAGGGAGAAATTGGTTGAATAAAAAATTAAAATTAAGATACTGCTCGGCATGCTGCGGCGGTGCTCCATCTTCCTCGGCCACACGGCTTGTACTTACCTTCATAACGCTGCCAAACGTCCTTGCCTTGAATACTGCCTTCCCACCTGTACTGACTGACCTAGCGGACTAGATAATCGCAGAGCCGACAGACTCTGTGGCAATGTGAAGTTCGATAAAATCGAGCTACTCACGAACACTGGCTGTCTATACATCTACCTTAATAATGCCAAGAGCTTATAATACCAAGAGTAAGACACTCAGCTCTTCCTAAGAGAATAAGCTTGCAAGATGCTCGAAACATTAAGGCCGAAATCTCGGGGGGGGCTTCTCAGCTTGTAAACATACAACGCTGACATTTTTCAAAAACCAGCGTTTTCAACAAATTAAATACTATAACTTGAGCTAGGAAAATTGTACAGCAATAATGTTTATATCATTATATTGCGTAGAACAAGATCTTTTTAACGATATAAAAAATTATGTAGTTAGGTTCAGGCAATCCCTTACAAATCCGGCAACAATGTACAGCATTTTGAAGAAATGATGAAATTCCTATAATTTTCGCGGAAAGGATGTTTTATTGCTGGTTCTGTAAGAGATTGCCTGAACCTAACTATATAACTTTTATATCATTAAAAAGATCTTGTTCTACGCAACATAATGATATAAAAATTATTGCTGTATGGTTTTCCTAGCTTAAGTTATAGTATTTAATTTGTTGAAAACGCCCGTTTTTAAAAATGTCAGCGTTGTATGCTTACATGCTTACAAGCCCCCGCCCCCCAATTTCGGCCTTAATGTTTCGAGCATCTTGCAAGCTTATTCTATTAGGAAGAGCTGAGTGTCTTACTCTTGATATTATAAACTCTTGATAATGCGAATATACAGTGTCTGTCCTTACCCATCCTCCCTGCACCATCTGCCAATGCTGTAACAAGTGGCCGTCAAAACCCACTGGCCAGACCCGTGCAGAGAATCCTGCACCACTCCCTAAGTTTCATTCCCCACTCCAACCAGCTATGGACTCGATTGCCGCACAGAGTGGTAACTGGTGATATTGCTCCGAAGAATGCAAAAGGCCACCTCTCATAACTTGCTAATGTCCCATACAGAAAAGATCCAGAAGATAAAAGCGTTCTGGATAAACCTATCAAAAGATATTGAGCACAGACACCTAGATTCTGCAGACTTTTTCAAGCTATGTTTTGCCTCAAAATGGTTCCACGAAATTGAGCTGGCATAGTCGGAATTGCGCTGTCCAGTTTTTGTCAAAACCAAATTCAAGTTTTGCGGATGGAATTCTGCTGACTGGGATAAGACACGTAAACTTTTTGCTGAATCGAGCTTATGTATTTTTGGAATTAAGCTTATTATTGTTAAGCTTAATATGGCTTGGACTGGGCAAGGCACGTAAGTTTTAAACTTAATTGAACCAAAGTTTGCGGATTTCCGCTTAAATGTTTCTTTGCCTGGACTTAGACTTAAAATCATTTTACGCTGGAACAGATGGAAACCTGTTGCCAAGAATTAGCTTTAAACAAATTCCAAGGTATCCAGCTGGAACGCAGCTGGCTGGTTTTTGCCTCAAAAATATTCAGTAGAATAAAGCATGCATAATTTTGATGCGCCCCATCCGCGGAATCTTGCTTTGTTTGTGTACTCAATATCTTTTGATAGGTGCATTAAATAGTTTTGGACTGAGATTGGACTTAAGGTCATGGATCTTCGTCTTTCAGAATTATAATCAAACAAGTTCCAGAAATGTGAAAGTCAGAGACCTCTTAAAACTAGAACTATAATAGCTAAATCAGATTCAATATACGTTATCTTTGACTTCATCAACCCTACTTGCAATGACTCAATTTCTGGCAGCACATGATTTGCTATAGACCTGTCGGCTTGAGTCTGTGTAAGCATATTACTTTTATTGTCTTAACTTTTTCCATAAACTAAATTAGGTAAGTGACAGTGTTTTCGTCTTCTCTATTAAAAGGAAGTCGACGTAGTGTACTGCTGGTACATTCAGACTAGCATGAGGTTTGCTGCCTGTTGTCTGTCTGTACTTGATTGAACAAACTCCTCCAAAGATTGTCTTTCAGAAATAGTCAGGGAATTCAGAGGATTTGAATAATGGTCAATTGGTATGGAAATCTAAGAATTGATGAAATGCGCTGGTCTGACTTGCTGAATTTGCATATTACTTAGCCGGTCGGTGAAATTAATAAATTCAACCTGAGATCGCTACAGTCTCATATTATTACAATTTGCAATAGATTTCTGAGACATTTTCGACTGGAGCCGCTGCACGGTTTCAAGAAGGATTTTCAGCAAAAACCAGAAATCCTCAGCACCATTGATTATACCGGAAAAATTAAAATATTTATGAATTTAAACATTTTTATAGTTTTAAAAATACTATTTTTGTCAAACTGTGGCTGACAGTCTGTGAGCACTACTGTAACATTTGTATATATTTGAATCACCTGGTAATCACCAAACCAAGCAGGATCATTGGAGGAGGAACTCTGAAAAAGATCCAAAAATTCTCCTCTTGCGGACTGTGCATTTTATCGTTGCGTTTCTATCGCGACAATGAACAAAGTTTCTCGAGTGACGCCACTCGTTTTGAAACAGCAAAAGCTCAAATAGTCTGTTAAAATATCTCTGTTCGTAGTGTAACCAGTGTTGGGATTGGCCGAAATTTTCATTCGTTGGCTTGGCTTGGCTTGGCCGGAGTCTGAAGTTGGCCAGCCAATTGGCCGTTGGCCGCTGGGTGGCCGTAGGCTGTTTGTAAGGTAAACTGAAAATCTGTAGTAATGTATCTAATGTAACGATTATAATACAATATGTGCGCGATATTATGCAGGAAAATTAAATTCTGCGACACAGTTGAATTCAGAAACACACAGAATCAGTAAATTTGAGCTTCGCCAGCAGTCTGCCATTGGCCAACCAGCGGCCAATGGCCAACCTTGGCCGTTGGCCGTTGGCCGGCCGGCCATTGGCAGGCCATTGGCCGCACCGGCCAACGCACTACACTAAGTGTAACCAATCAATTCAAGCTGTCCTTCTCTGTATGACCTTCGCTTTTATATAAAATTCGTATTGGAAAATTTAAAATTGTAAAATTCTAAGTAAAATTCGTTTTGTAACCTCAAAGTATATTTTTGGTTAGTGTTAAGCAGTGGTTATCTGCTAGCCTCGGTAGATAAGCGACTTTCAAATTTGGCCTCAATCGGTCCGATATCAAAACTTTAAATTGATTACCGAACTTAAGGGGGTACCTGTTTGCCCAACTTCTTCGGAGAGCGCTAGTTTTTTTGCATGGAAGTAAGTAACATATCATAGTAGATTGTTGTTTAGAATGATGAGACCTATCGATTGAGTACAATTTTGTATTAATTCGACGATTTTGAAAATTTGCCATTTTTGGCGGGAAGCTAATTTTGCGTCTCTAACAGCAAAAATTGAACAAAATGTGGTATTACTTTTTACTGGTCGACAAGCCTCAATGTTTGCACACATATTAATAGTATTAAGAGACATCTATGTGCAAAATTTGAGCCCACTCGGATGCTTGCAGCGGACTAGATCTCAAACAAAATATGTCAATTGCTATAATTTGGGTGTAGGATGCATGCAAATGCCGTGCTGCTCCTGCGTGTACTCAACCAATCTTGAAGTCGCGCATACCCAACAATAGTACTAAGTTTCCTTTATGTTCACAAGAAAATTCAAAACATTGGCTCTTTGCAGTCCGGGGAAAATCGGAAAAACTTCAACCAACCCCATGCACGAAAACGCCGTAGGTCAGCAAATTTGCGAGGCTGCTGTGAACGCTGTGAAAACGAAAAGCATCCAAACTTTTAATTATTTTGAAGAAACCCAGATACTAATATGTGACAAAGTTTGAGCGCAATCGGAAAACTTTTTGTCATTAGTGTATTTGATATACCCCCCTTAAGGTGCTGGTTCGGGTATTTGCAGCAAATTTTGAAAGACAGTAATTTGCTCAATTCTTGGAGTTCAACGATAATTTTTTAATCATTTTAAAGCTTAGAATGTGCTTGTTACAGCTAGGTAGGGCATACCGGTCTCATTTCAACTCTTCGACTTGAACATGCGATAACAATTTTTGAACACGGATTTCTCGAAATGTGAGAAAGCTAAGGAGAAGCGACCAGTTCAGACTTCAAAAGAAACGTCTTCCCGAGGGCTATTTTTTCTGAAATCTTTTAGTGATCAGGTAAGCTCAAGATTTTGATTAAAATGTACATTGTGTCTGATTTTCGTCAAAATGTTTAAGTTTGGATGCTTATTTCTCTCGAACGGAAAGACAAAGCGCGAAACCATGAAAAATAGCCCTCAGCAATTGTCCCAAAAATGAGTGTCTAAAGCCGTTTTCTGATTGGTTGCAGGAGTTGAGAGAAATCCGTGTTCAAAATAATCTGGTAACGATTTTCAAAATTTCACATTTTCGATGCTGCGCGTACCGCAGAGAGCTCTCCGTTGGGCACAACATGTGCTTTAGGACTACAAATATGATCAATACTTGACCGATGGATCAGCGCTGTTGAAACTGTCGAAATATTGCAATATTTGATTTTTCGAAAACTGGCCAGTTTTGGACCTCGAAAATCAATTTTCGCTGTTATCTCTTAAACCGTAAGGAGTCGAAGAATACTCTCGAAGAGCAAAGTTGTAGGTCACGTGAGACGATTCGAATGATTATAAGTTCGTCAGTGTAGGGTACCCACAGCACTCTTAAAAAGACTCCTATGGAAACTACAGGAATTCTTGTAGTTTTCTACAAAAGTGCTCCTGTGCGGTCAGTCACTAGCGGAGCTTCCTGTATTTTCCACAAAAGCAACTTTTGTATTTTTTACCGGCCTCTCAAATAGTAAGAATTACAGGAATTTCCTGTAGAAAATACTCAAGAAACCAGTAGTTTTGGTCGACTTTTTTTGAGTTCCGACATTCCTAAATTAGATACCTAACCTGCATTTTTTACAAGACAAAACCTGTAAATTTTACTGAAGCGACCTGCTAATGGAAAGGGGGGCAGGTGGGGGGGGGGGCGGCCGCTCCCAAAATATTTTCGGCATGGAGCGGCCGTTACAAAAAAATCACCCACGGGGTGTTGAAAGACTGAAAATTTGAAGATATTCAAAAAATTTCAGTCTTCAAAAATTATGACCACTGTCGCCCTTATATACGCAGTTTGCGTTATCAGCGTATCGAGTACTTTTCTGTAGAGTAAACCTGTAAACCAGTGAAAACTACAGGTTTCATTTGTATTCAATACTCGTCTAACTTGTAATCCATTTTGTCAAAGTATATCCGGTAAATACTACCAAGGACGACCTGTAGAAATTAAGACTTAACCTATATTTTCTACAAAAGCTTTTGTATTTATCATCTACAAAAGTGATTCCTGTAGTTTCTACTGGAACATTTCTAAGAGTGAGGGCAAGTTATGGTGGATTAAAGCAAATTTCTCCAAAACTCAAAATTTTCAGGCCGCGACTTTTTTAAAAGCTTTTCTAGCCTGAATGATGAAATTGTAGCAAATGTGAACAAATTTCAACGACAATTCCGCTTTTAAAGTCCAAAAATACACGAACCCGAACCAGCACCTTAAAGTGAGGACTTGAGAAGTCAACACCATGAATGCTGCTACGGCAGTTAATTTGCATATATTTTAGGTGAGAAGGCTAGGTGTACACGTTTCGACGCTAACTGGAAAAGTTTATGCCCTTTATTTATTCACTTTCTTACAGTTCATATGAGCTGTGTCAATGTAGCTATAGCAGTTCCAGGTAAAACGACTTTAGAAACTTGGCTACAGGAGGATGTCTTTTATAGTATGCTTGTAAACGAGTATCACAATGGATTTATTTACACAAATTTCGGAATGGACTAAGAAATATTTGTGGATAACGCAGACTGGACAGAAAGCGGTGTTAACCAGGTCGATGTGCTGATGTGCCGTACGACTCCAGGTTCAGCATGTTAACCAATCAGCGATGGGCAACAATCAATGCACAAACTCGAGAGATCCTCCATGCTCACAATATTGCCCATCGCATGTTTTGGTTGCTGATTGCCTTCAGTTTCACTCTTGTATTTTTGCGACAACTGGTAATCTGTACTCAGCTTCAATTGAGTGACAGTGTAGCCACTACTACAGATGTATCTAACTTTCACCGCCTGCCCTTTCCAAAGCTGATGCTTTGCCAACCAAATTCTATGGATGGAATAAAGATTAATCGATACAACGTTTCTGATAGCTTGATTAAGTATCTTTTGACAGGTTAGTTTATCTGTCAAAGAATTAGATCAAGAATAGGCTGCGGATCAGGAGAAATACTGCTAAATACTTTTTGATTCAACAACAGTAGGTTTTAGCTTTCAGTTTGTCTTATCTAGCTCACTCTGTGTTTTTATTAAATGTTATGCAGTGAGAAATGGTGTACGTTTAGCTGTAGCCACTCGCTAAAAGATTTCTTAATACAACGCCTTATGACTGAATCTTTGTTCGCAGTGTGCTGCTTGTTTGGTTTTAAAAAGTGAAATAGAAGTAACTTTTAGTTTGGGTTAGGAAGTTTGCTGTAAACTGTTGAAAATTTCTCAATACTTTTTGTTGTTTAGCCTAGTTAAAGTCGGAGATTGTTTCGTCAACGTGAAGCATGAAATCCGACTGTAGAAAAATAGTTAACATTTGTTGTTGTGTTTTGGTTGAAGTCTCTAGTTAACCGTCAGGGTAGAAAATGTAAAATTTAAGCGGACCAATGGTAGATTGATTTGCTTACAGTCTGTGTGATAACGAAAAGCTGAACGTTGAAGCTAGCAAGTGTCTAAGGGTATTTTTGAAGTTTTTCGTTGTTAAACTTTTTGTGACAATTACCATAGATACATTATATTTCCTCAAGCTTTGCTTGCTGTTGCCATCTCTTGCTTTTCATCAAATCACAGCTTTATAATATTTTAGCTTGAATTAACCTATACGAATTTTAATTTACATCGAGGCTAAACGTTGACATTTTCAGGCTATCAAACTTCCACTGCTGATGAATGGTTTAAAGAATTACTGCCTGAAAGCAAAATGGAGCTGCAAAAGGATTATGATAGATTTCGTGAAGCATTCTATCCTCAGAAAACTTTAGAAAAAATTCTTCAAGATTTGAGTCCTTCTACATCGTCGTTTATAACACAGTGCCAAGTTTCTGGTACGAAATGAAACTGTACTGTAGCCAGTCAAAAATATTAAAGCCGGTTTTTGCGTGTGGAAGTTCTGCTGTATCATTTCTGCATGTTCCGGTTTTGGCATTTTGAATTGCCTTGGCTAGTGTTGTTGGCCGGTCGGTATCCGGCCGGTATCTAGAACCAATCTGGCCGGCCGATCGGGTTACTACCCGCCAGCCGAACGGCCGGTCCCGGTCACCCGCACCAGTCCAGTACGTGATACCGTCTGTTATAAATAACCAGGAGTTAACTGTGTACATTATTTAATAGTGCCAAAATGCTTCACCCAAATTAGAAAAAATGGTACCGGCCGGCCTGTACTGATCTGAGTCTCGAGGTTTGCTCAAGATTGATTGGAGCAACCTCTACTATTCCGCTTTGCCTGTTTACACTTTACAGTACCAACCCTAGTCACTGGATCTACTTCGACCCTAGTTTCCTAAATTTCCGTTGTTACACACGTTTCTAACAATTTTACGCTGCATTAATCTAAGTAAGCTAGCTGGTGATTGAGCTTTGGACCCAAGACAGTGCGTTTTCTGACTCACTAGCATGCTAGAGTGTTATCTAGTTCTTGGACGAGTGCCTTCTTCTATTTTCTAACTTTGTCTCACCTTTCCTATTTAAACATTAGAAAACCGGTAACCCTGTAAATAAAAATTTTCAAATTCCTTAATTTTCAGTTCAAAGGTTTTGCGTGTTTACAGAAAAAAATGCCACTTGCTTTAATCACTTGTCTCTAATGTCAGTCGTTGGTTCATGTACTCCCACCATGCTACTGGAGAATGATGTTCAAACGCTTCCAGGCTTGGAAGGAAGTTGGGAAATGAGACTGCATCATGGATCGTCCTCTCGTATCCGACAAATTCTTCCTCTGGCTCAGTTTGGATGGGCGTTTTTCATTCTTGAGTCTATTCCCGGAAACTGGGGCAGCATCAACTTTAACCACATTTCTTTCCCTACTGGTGTGAGGATAAATGTTGGTGTGACTATGCGACAAGTTCATATCATAAACAGTATTAGAAAATTATGTCAGCCGGTATTCCATCAAGTCTACAAAGTGTTTGGCTTCATAGAGGTAATGGCTGTATTATTTGCTGTGTCAAATCAATAATAGAATAGTTAAGAGGGTTGATTTTTGAGTCATTCTTATGTTTCCTGTTGTTTGTATTAAAATGCTTCAATTTCTTTAGCATTATAGTCGAATATCTAATTGTCGCTGAGCAATTTTATTTAAAGAGAGAGGTATACATAGATCGAACCTATATAGGAAAAAAACTATTCCAATTTCCATTTGTGCTCAAAGCTTTCTTGACTAACACGCACAATTTTAGCATCGTGTCAGACTTTAGGTCTTCAATCCAAATTATCGCATTTAGAAAATTTAAAAACAAATCAAAAGTACCGGATTCCGTAGTTAAGAAGCCCAGCTACAATATACATAAAACGTATAGGTTAGTACACATTTGTCTAGAGACTGTGACGGCAAAATGAAAAACGGAACGATTTATAATTTGCTATGTTCAACATAGCATGAATCTGCATTGCTGTGCACTTACTCAACAACTGTAAAATATCCTACATACCACCTATATATACCACCACCTCTATATATACCACCACCTCTATATATACCACCACCTTATATAAGGTTATATAAGGTTATATATAAGGTTACATATAAGGTTATATATAAGGTTACATATAAGGTTATATAAGCTTATATAAGCTTCGACGCTTGCTGAACAGGTTTGACATACTTGTTGATAAAGACGGATACGAAGTACTTGTGAAAAGAATAAAGCTGGCTACGGGTTCCGAATCTATACTGTATTATGCCAAGCGTGACGAAATCTACGATCGTATCAAAGAAGTCCATTTGCCTCTGGCGCATGCTGGAATCCAGCGAACGCACAAAGATTTGAAGGCTCGGTGTCCGAATATCACAAGAGAAATGGTAGATATCTACGTTTTGGTGCTCCCTGCATTCTGCAAAGTGACAATGAACGCGAATTTGCAAATTCGGTTATTCAGGAGCTGAAGATGATGTGGACGGGGTTGAGGAGAAAGAGCCGAAGCTAGAAAGTCAATGAGCGAGCAAGCATCACGGATGCTGCAAGCATCGAACGAAAGGTTTGGTCCCCTGCAGGTGGGCGATGCGGTAGCTGTTCCAATACCTTCTGTTGATAGAAGTTCTGCAGATCCTAGAAACCTGCTAGGGGTTGTGACGGACGCAACACCTGACGGGTTTTATCACATTGGGACCAAAGCAGGAACACTTAAACGACTTCGCTAGAAACGAAATTCAACCAACTAAGGAAGAGTTTGTTCGGCTAGACATGGTTCCAGATAAAGAAATTAGTTAGTTAATAAATTTTAAAAATTAAAATCACCTAATCAGCAGACTATAAAAATATATACTTGAATACTCACGAATACTTGTGCTAATAAAGAAATGTGTGTAGAAACTCTTTGAAACAGTTTTGTACGTCCAAAACTAGAATTGTACAATCACAGCCATACAAAACTAGTTTTGTACAAGAAAAGCCATACAAAACTAGAATTGTACGACGGAGGCCATACAATTCTAGTTTTGTACAAAATGACCCATACAAAACTAGTTTTGTACGATTTCGGGTTTTGTACGTACCATATATACTAGTGTTGTGCCGTTAAGAAATTTCCCGGGCCGGGCCCGGGCCCGGGCCTGCTGAACCGACCGGGCCCGGAGGCCCGATTCAAGGCCCGGTAGGCCCGGTGGGCCCGGCGGCCCGGTGTAGGCCCGGTCGGCCCGGTGAAGGCCCGGCATACAAAAAACAGTGTCAAACAATAGCTAGTGCTATTTATTACAACTTAGCCAACTCCTGGAAGCTTAAATTTGACTTTCTTATGCAGAGAATTTGGAAAAATTATGAAATTTGCACAACAAAAATTTGACCGGGCCTCATCGGGCCCGACCGGGCCTGGCCGGGCCTCCAAGGCCCGGTAGGCCCGGCTCGGGCCGGGCCTCCGCTGCTGACCGGGCCCGGGCCCGGGCCGGGCCTACCGATCCAACAACCGGGCCCGGGCCGGCCCGGTGCAGGCCCGGCCCGGGCCCGGCCCGGAGCCCGAGGCCCGATTCAAGGCCCGGGCACAACTCTAATATATGTGATGGGTAGGCTGCGTTTTGATCGTTTTTGTCTGTATATTTTGGTTCGGTGGCCTACCTACATTTTGTATTGTCTCTGAGCTTCTATACTGATGACTATTCACTATTTTGAGTCAAAGAATTTACGAATCTATGAAACTGAACCTGCTTAAATTTAATAGAACGAAACTTTAGTCTTGACTCTCTTAGGGAATTGTTGTCTAGATTGGTAGTAAGTGGATGAGCAAGTAAGGATTGAAGGGAAGTTAAGTTTGATCATATAATTGGTCGTTAATT
>JASAND010000881.1:0-17152 GCA_030248195.1 Trissonchulus latispiculum | reverse complement strand
TTCCCAAGCCCGGACCAACGTACGAGACGACCTCGGCGGTGGAAACCGTTCGCCCTCTGCCCACCCTCCCAGAAGGTGCATTCCAGGGCATCAGTCCGTGGAAAATGGGAACCCACCGGGGGAAGACCGGTTTTTCGTGAGTCACAGGAAAGCCGGATTCTCAACGACGTGACCTCTCGGCAGACCGATGAACGGCGTATCTTCTGTGGCACAGCCGGATCTACCCGAGCCAGGGGGTCAAAGGGAATCCGAGGTCGAGCCGACCTCGTCCCAAGCTCAGGGAGAAACGGACTGGGAACTGATCATGGCATCTAAAAGCGCCCATTATGCGAAGACGTACAATTCTATCTGGTCCTTTCTTTACCAGTCGATTCCCTTTCCGGCAACCATTTCGACTCCCCATTCGGAGTGGACGGCGAGAAACTTAAAACTTCGGAACACTACTATTTTTGGCGCAAGGCAAAGTTCATGGGAGAGAAAAAGGTCTGCGGCTCTGATCTTACTTGCTGCTACTCCTAGCAAAGCGAAGGCCATTGGTGGTAAGATAGACAAGAATCTGAATAGAATCGATGCTTGGGAAAAGGAGGTGAAATATGAGGCCATGTGGACTGGAATCCAGGCCAAATTCAATCAGAATAAGGAAGCAAGACTGGCGCTACTGACTACCGATGGGCACCGACTCGTGGAAGGGAACATCAACGACCGGTTTTGGAGCTGCGGCCTCCCAATTTTGGACCCGAAAATTAGGGATCATCGAAAATGGGTCAGGAGAAAACGTTCTGGGCGACATGTTGACCATGTTGCGAATCAAAATGCTTGCAGGTTCCGGCGTTACGACAGGAGCTCGCCGACCACTTTAGACCTGTCGGCACCTCCACCAAACGGCCCAGGACCCCCAGTGAAGAATCCCGAGGATAAGCGGCTGAAATGAAAAGCTTCAATTTCGTTGTGCTATGCTTCATAATTATGGCTCCGATTACCCTTGTTAGCATTAATACAAATGGATTAATGAGAAACTCTAAAGGTTGATCAGCTTTTGTAAATATCAAACGAACGGATATAATTTATATCCAAGAAACAAATTTTACTGGAGTGAACCTTTATTTTCAGAAAATTATGAGCCCCACCTTCAAAATTTTCCATTCGTATCGCAATGCTAACAAGAGTGGCGGAGTATGTATTTTGGTTAATCGTATGCTTGCTGGAGTTTTCGATGTGATTTATGAAAATGAAGGGAGGGAGATAGCAATTAGAGCTAAAATTGGGGATCGGGAATTTTTCTTGATCAACATTTATGCCCCAGCGGATTTTAATGTGAGATCTGAATTTTTCCGAAAACTGCTAGAAAAGCTTGAATCAAAAGTGTTAGATGATGCCACTGTGTTTTTGGCAGGCGATTTTAATTTTGTGCAGAATATTCAGCTGGACAGAGATTCCGCAGCTGAGTCAGAACATACACTGAGACATGCCGTTAAGGGGAGATATCAACTTAAAAGCATTCAAGAAAAATATAGCTTAGTAGACGTTTTTAGAGAAAAGTATCCTGAAAAGAAAGAATTCAGTTGCACAACCCGCTCCTGCAGAAGCAGGTTAGATCATATGTATGTCGCTGCACGCCACGTTGGTGCTTTTATATCAGTTCAGTACATTCCAGTGACTTTTTCAGATCATTGTATGTTGACTGCTAGATTTGTCGATAACTTGTTTTTTCAGCAGCGAGGGCCGTCGTATTGGAAGATGAATGCTGCCGTGTTTTGTGATAATTTTTTTGCATTAGATTATGCAATATTGCGGTACGATGCCCAAAATTTGTTTGCTAGATCAGTGACTATGGATGAAACTCTCAAAAATTGGTCTTGGTTTAAATCGGAAGCGCGAAACTTGTTTAAATTTCATAGCAGATTAATTGCGCAAAGGAAACGTAGTCAAAAGCAGGTTCTCGAAAATCAACTGAAGGAAGCGCAAGCACGATCTAATTTTTGCGAGCAGGAAAACTTTGAAAGCAAAATTGAGAGAAATAGAGTTGAAGGAAACGGGCCCGAGTCCTTGGGGGGCCCATAACTTTGAAAATTTTGCGCCCCGAATTCGGATTTTGACCGCTAAAAGATTGAAAAAAAAGAAGGAGAGAAGCGTTACATCTACTCACTTAAGACGGAGTCGGGATCAGAAGTATACGGAAACGCGAAAATTATTGCAGAAATGAGACAACAATATGCAAATTTGTTTAGCAGTAATGGAATTGATTCAGCGAAAGTTATTTCTTTTCTGGAGAGCACTCAAACTGTAGTACCGGAAGACACACGAAATGATCTTGATCAAGAAATTTCGGTCGAAGAAGTTGAAAAGGCGATCAAACAGTTCGCCCTAAAGAAAGTCCCGGGAAAGGACGGACTTTCCATAGAATTTTACCTTTCTTGCATGGAATTGTGCGCTCCATGGTTAGCTAAAATTTTCAATTCAATCTTGCAAACTGGAAAATTGCCAGAGGACATGTACATGGGAATTATCTCCCTTTTGTACAAAGGAAAAGGAGACAAAGCTGAACGAAAAAATTGGCGTCCACTAAGTATGTTAAATGTGGACTACAAAATTTTCGCTAAAGTATTAACTAATCGACTTTCAATGGTAATGCCTTTTTTAATAAAACAAGACCAAACTTGCGCTGTGAACGGCAGAGACATTAGAGATGGAATTTTAAATTTATTGGGAACTTTGGATTATGCTAAGCACAGAGGAAAACCATGCATTTTCCTTTCCGTAGATCAAATGTCAGCTTTCGATCTTGTAGAATGGGATTTTCTCAAATTAGTCCTACAAAAATTTGGTTTCGGACCAAAATTGAGGCGATGGATAAGCGCTATCTACAAGGAAAATAGTGTCCAAAGTTCACTCCTAGTAAACGGTTATATGTCACTGCCGTTCAAGCTGGAACGGGGTTTAAGACAAGGCTGTCCCTTGTCACCCCTACTGTACGTGCCCCCCCCCCCCCCCCCCCTTAAATCAAACAACAAAAACTAACTACGACCATTTTTTTCCCCTCCACACCCAAACAATAAAACTTCGCAAAATTCTCTCCCCCCCCCCACCCCCCTTCTCCCCTTTTAAAATCTCGTCTCGCCCACCCCCTTACGTACTATGCAGTGAAACTTTCCTAAATCGTATCAGAAGAAGTCCCTCTATTCGAGGAATAACCGTTTTGGGCCGAGAAAACAAAGTTACAGCGTACGCTGATGATACAAATTTCACACTACGAAATTTTGAATCCGTAACAAAAATTTTTCGAAAATACAAAAAGTTCGAACGCATTTCTGGAGGGAAGTTGAAAATCGAAAAAACAGCACTCTTGCTCTGTAATGGGTTTAGACGTCAAGACGTTCCTCCCGAATTTAGAGCGTATCTGAAGACGGAAGTTAAAGTGTTCGGTATCTATATCTCTGAAGATGGGATACAAAATCAGAAAACTGAAGAAACTTTTCAAGAAATATTAGAGAATTTGAAGACTTTGACTCCGCCAGTCAGGTCTTCAGTATATGCCAGAGTGGCCAGCCTAATGACTTATATCTTCTCTCAAGTCTGGTATGCAACTTGGTTTGTCAACCCCTCCAGAAATGTGATTGAAGGTTTTAAAAAATGTACACAAACTTATATTTGGCATCCACTCAACCGAGGGGTTTTCAATACTGAATGTGCCACCCTGCCGAAAACAAAAGGCGGAATAGGCTTTCCAGATATAGAGCTCCGTATTTTAAGTCAAAGATTGGCTATCTTAATTAGAAGAAAGCTGGGAGTGGCACAAGCGTGGCATCAAATTTTTGACTTTTTCTACGGTCAAGTAGAATACAAGAGTATGCGAGCTACAAATTCAGCACAAGTCCCAAATTTTTATAAGGAACTTCGGAAAGCAACACTGATGCTAAATTTGGAAATTAATCCGAACTCAATCTCGTTAAATGGAGTTCAACATACAGCTGCTTCGGTTAAAGTCAAACAGCTGTACGAAGCGCTAGTGTTGAGAAAATTTTCTCATAAAGCAAATTCAAGAATAGAATACTGGACCGAAAAATTTCCAGCGATTCCCAGAGCGGACTGGGAATACATCTGGGGTTCGATGAAGACAAAATTTGTAGAGAGTATTGCACTGGACACTCATTTAAAACTTGTTCACAACGTCTTTCTAACAAACAAGCGATTACATCAAATAAACAGTAATCGTTCAGAAAATTGTGATTTTTGTGCTGAAAATTTGCAAATTTCAGTTTCTGAAGATATTTTTCACGCATTCGTTGAGTGCCCTCGAATTCGATCTTTTTGGGGGAGAGTGAACGTCTTAATCAAAGTAGTGTCTCGGCCTTCGCAACAATTCGCCCAAAGGGATCTGACAAATTATGAGAAGCTCTTAGGAATTGTGGTTAGAAGAAATCCAAAACTGCTCAAAAATTTGAACCTGCTAATTCAACAGGCGCAATTTGCTATTTGGTATTCAAGAACTATTTACAAAAACTCTAAAAGCGTAGCTGATGTTTGGGATATTTTTGTCAGGTCCCTTGGACGAATAGCCCGAAATGCGAGTGCTTGGCTCTATGAAAGTTTTGTTAATCAAAAGTTATCCGGGGATTTCGGCATTTTTGAGATAAACGATTATGGAATACTTGAGCTGAAAGAGTAACTATCTGACTTGGCTCAACAATAACGATTAATAAGAACAGTTTCTGGAAAAGAACAGAAACTGATAACTGTGTTTCTTTAGATAGAATGGAAAGATGAAATCAACCCGACCTGAGTTAAGTTGTGTGCCATCGGAATCTAACTTACGTCAAACTTTGACTCCACTGAAGTGACAATTAATAACAGGCAATAAATCCATATAAGCCTATTTTGGTTTAAAAGGCTGTTACATAAGTTAATCGATCATGTCCCAAAGCAGATAGCACTTAAATATATAGTCGGTAAATCTCGCTGCTACAGGCGAACATGCAAATTAGATTCCATACTTTCATTTGCATGTTGTCCTTTTTCAAAGTAACTGGCATTTAGAAGCAAAATGAAAAGGCATTGGTTTTCGAAATCAAGAAATACATGCAATCACGAGGTCCATTTTTTTTCGGAACGTAGGATAAAAATTCTACGATAGCAGTTATCTTGTAGTCAGAACATAACTAAATCTAATATACTGTTATAAACTGTATTTCAGAATGAATTTGTAACAATTATTTGATACTAAGGAGTTGATGTAATCTCAGCATAATCTCTGTGTGATCAAATTTTGTGAAATGTTTGATATAATTAGCTCAAGATCTTTAGTAGTACTCTACCTGCAAAGTGTAAATCGTAAATCAGTTACATGAATTTTTATTTATAACTGTTTATCCGTTAGTCCGTTTGTCCGTGTGATTTTCTTGTCAATAAAACTATAGATTCAGGAGGTCCAGGGAATAGTTCTCTCTGGGTAAAGGCCGGTTCACACGATCAGATTCTCGTCAAATAAATTTGATCAAAGTTTTTGACATCAAAATATTTGATCAAATTGCCTGTTTACACTGTCAAAATTGCATCAAATAATTTGTCCAAATTTTGATCAAATTGCGCGCCAGTTTGAATTTGCGCGCGTAGAAACTGATCAGTCAAAAGCGCAAACTAGCGTTTTTCATGTTTTCTCAATGTGAACCCAAACCTAAATGCCCTTAGGTCAGAGGTTGGTAAAAGGATCTAAAACAATTTACAGTTTCAAAAACTTTTCATTCGCGATTTTTACTTATAAAATATTTCATCAATTTTTTTGAACATTTGACAAAATTTAAAATTATTTATTCATCTAAATTAAATTCAAAGTATATTTAGTGGAAATGTATGCTATTACAGTCCTGTGACTTTGCACATTGTGTTGAAAGACCCTAGAGAAACTGCATGCGTGAAGAAAACAAAAGGCTATATGCTTCAAATAGATTTAGGGTCACGTGATCCACGAGCTAAAATGTCATTGGGCAAGCCGTCAAATATTTGATGGTTTTTGCGCACTGACCAAACCAATTTGATAGTTTGATAGCAATTTGATGGCAAATTAGGCAGAATTTGATGGAATTTGATGCCCGTTCAAACCATCAAATTTGGTCAAATTGCAACTTTGGTCAAATTTGTTCAAAATTATTTGACGAAAATTTGATCGTATGAACCGGTCTTAAGAGCGCTCACTGCACCCATTGGCTCCCTCCCTCCTGTTTCGGGCGAAGGCCTTGCCTTAGTGACTGCAGGCAGGCATTTTTCATTATTTTTCTATGATTAATGCTTGTATCCTTCGTGGATCCGCCTGCTAGCCCGCGTTTACATAATTTTCTTCATATAACAACCTAGGTATTTACTGAATAAAGTACAACACTTAAAAACTTTGAAAATACAGCCAGGTAAGAATGTTAACAAACACAAGATCCAGAGATACAACCACACTAAATTTAAACGCTACATATCAACAAACTTTGTACATATAAGTACCAATTCTGCATTTTTCACGACTAAACAAAATCATTACTGTAAAATAACAACCATTACACTACATTAAACCAGAGAGTCGCTCCATTTTGAAATGGTTGTTGCTGTTCCACTGGAGCATGAAACTGCTTCAAGCATAATCCTGGATTGGTTTACAAGAGCTTAAAACATTTTGGACATTTGGACATGGGTCGCCAGTAAGTGCGGGTACTCGCGGGTCGGGTTGTGCTGATCTTATGCAGGTGCTACTCGGTTTCTGTAGCGAATCAGTGTGCTATTAAGTTTTGTAAAGCTATTGTAGGTTTTTAGGCACAATCATTGCTTCATGTTGTTGTAGGCTGTTGATTCTGCCATCAAATATGATAAGTATATGTAAAATGTCTGGACAAAAGTGTCAAGTCCTGCAAAAAAGAGTACGCGGTTGGTTGTTTATGGTTTACCACTTGTTTACTATCGACGTTCAGTTTTGTAGTGCAGGCTGAAGGGCAGAGTCCCACTGGGTACTTTTATGTCTCACTCGATACTTCTGTGTCCCAGTCAGTACTGTTGCGTCCCGTTCGGTACTTAGGTATTCGTAGATATTAACTACGACTTAACACTCAAAATTGAGGATTAATTAAATCAGATTCATACCGACAAAAACTAATAGACCCCCTCGGCGAGAAAGAAAAAAAGGGTAGACCCTCTCGGCCAGAAGGGAAAATGTGTAGCAGCGAATTTTACCAAACATCTATCATTTTTAGTAATCTTTAGCGAGTTGTTTTAAATAAAAATCGCTAAAAATCTTCATTTTGAATAGCTATAAAGATTTACACAACTTTCACTTGAATTCTTTGAACTGGTTATGTTGTTAGTGAATATACAAACTGGAAACGAAAAGGTTGTAGCTAATAAAACATACAAAGAACAAAGATTCAGTCTTCTTTTTCTGCAGTGTCTGAACAATTTATCAAATATTAATACATGTTCTAGCAAATTCTAACATTAAATATAGTAAAATTTAGTCTCCTCAAGTACCGAGTAGGACTTAGAAGTTTACAGTTTTTGTGTAAATATGCAGCTCCAGCTTCCGAACCATGGCTCTCCTTAACACATGTACCCTATTTGCCCTCGTATTGTTCTAGTCCTGAAGATGATGAAGAAGAATAGAGTAGAGTATGTATAAAGCAAAATCTGAGGATAAATTTTGATATTTTCAAACGTCGAGAGGTCAGCAGTATTTTGATTACTGTCGTCCAATAGAACTTTAATTTGTTGTAAATTAAACACGCTCCATTTATTCCAGCAACAGTAGGAGAAGCAGAGCTGGAAGTGGGTCACGGGTACCCGCGGGTACCCGCGGATCGGGTCGGGTGTGGGTCAACACGTGTGACCCGCGGGTCAGTGGTGGGTCAAAAGTGGGTCAGTCGAAGCTCAAAAAATTTGATTTTAGCATTAAAATCTCAAAACATTTTCGGCTTCGCCGAATTCTAACATTGACTATTTTTGTATTTTATATAAAATTTGGCCACAATAATCCCAGCATCCACAAAGGGGTGTCAATATTTTGAGAAACGACAGTATTTGCCATCTAGCACTGGTGTAATTTCTCGATTTCTGTAAACATATGGCACATGCAAAAATATATGCAAGTTATAGAATAGTATGTATACAATGTTAAAACAGATTGCAAGATTTCCCGTAACACGCTCTGACGTTTTATATGTAACAAACAAACAATTACCACCTTCTACTCCTTAAGGATTTTCCTACTTGATCAAATTTTGTATTTGCTAATTTTCTATTTTTCTACCTTTGATTTTAATTACGAAAATTATAAAAGATTCTATATATTCAATTCAGTTGCTTTTTATCAAGCTGCAGTCACGCTCAACTGTTTTAAACGCCTAAAAATCACCATTATGTTATTATTGACAAAGATTTAGCCTTAGAGCATCTTCAATCAAAAGTGGGTCATGTGGGTCAAATAATTGGCCACGGGTCACGGGTGTGGGTCAAGTGGGTAGGGGTCAAGGGTCTGTGGGTCACGGGTCGGGTGCGGGTCAAAAATTTTAACCCACTTCCAGCTCTGAGGAGAAGTTAACAGTGAGTTTAGTTGATTTAGCTTGGCTTAGTTTAGGCGTAGCTTCTGTTTTTAGCATAGTTAGATTTGGAGTTCGTTTTAAGCTTATAGTCACTCTAAATTGTAAACCTCTGACTGTTGCTTTGCATTCCGGCCACGGCCGTCCGGTCGGCCGGCGAGCGAAAGTCGTGGGTCGGCGGCCGTATAGTGGTAGGTGGCAGGAAGGTACACACGCCAAATCCCATGACCACGGCAAGTTCACAATTGAAAGATCTCCAAAATTTCTCATTTTACATAGCTGTATCTTCACTCGTACTTTCCGAATTTGAGCTAACAAAATAGGCTAGAGTTTAGATGTCCCAATAAACGGACTTAGTTCGCCATTCATAAATTGGAATTAGTCTTCTGCTAGTTGCAGCTATTCTTGAACTTCTTTGGTGCAGCTCAATCCAAAAACTTGGTTGTATATCGTAGGATAAACATTAAGACATCCATACATTTCTTGCCGGCTGAGCTGTAAAATATAAACTGTCAATTTTTAATTCTCCAATTTATAAACAGACTTTCGGTTTTCCTGAGTAGGCTGTACAGTTTAAACCTCATACATTCTAAGACCAGTGTGTTAGCCAAAACCCAGTTATTATAAACTTTAAGACTGCATGCTGTTGGTCTGATGAAAGCGTCCGAATTATAGCCTAAGTTTGACAATTTTGATATTATTTGATTTTTCATTCAGAAGCTTTAAGCGATTTCACTTGTTACGCTAAATGACCTTAGAAAAGGTTTGGAGAGTCCGTAATCGGTCAATTTCGATTAAATCAGCTTATTTACTGCTTGGACACAGATCAGGACTTGACGTATTTTGTAGCCTCATTCAACTGTGCGCTTTGTTGCAAACTGCCGAGTCGATTATTATTAGACATTTCTTTCCTACCCAAAAACGTTGAATTGACAGGTATGACGCTGCACAAAATGATCTGAGCATCTTTCCTGAAGTAAATCTTAATCGTATGTGTTTGTTGTTGCTTTTCCTGCAGGTGTCAAGAAGCAATTACGAAGCAGCTGGAGGGAGCAGCAGCAGACGTTGACAAGAAGGATATCAAAAACTGCGCCAAGTCTTTCGAGAAGTTCTTGAAGACATACTTGAAGGAACTCAAGAAATGTGTCAAGAGGGATAAAATCAAAGAGTAGGTTACTTTTTACCGACTTAACGCTTTTACTAGTAAGATCAAGAGTACATAATATATAAGAGTGTGACAGCAGGCAAGCTCTCTGTTATCAGCTTAAGGTACATGCTCTGCACGCTAACGGCTGACCCCCCCACAAACGTGTATGCTCACTTCAAAGAAATCAGCACGCTATCTTTGCGTTCTAAAGCTCAAAGCAGACACAAATTAGACGCACGCAGGCGTTGTGTTTTCGAGCTTTAACATGTAAAGATAGGGTACACGTTTGTGGGGGGAGGTCAGCCGTTAGCGTGCAGAGCATGTACCTTGAGCTGATAACAGACAGCCTGCCAGCTGTCATACTCTTATCTATTATGTACTCTTGGTAAGATGAAGCAAGAAAAAATAGACATATAAAGAATACGTGCTTTTGAGCAGATAGGTGCGCTCAAACACACTCAGACTACAGGATCTGGTTAGTCCAATATTAAGGCATCCTTTTTCTCTACAATTTCAGCCAGTCTTACGAATTCAGGTAATCCAAATTTGCTAGCGGATACCTTGGAGCAACATTCGAAACTGATTTGGGTTAAAGATGTAAGAAGTTTTAAGGCCGACGTTATCAATGCCTAGATCCAAGGTAAGTGGCTAGCATTAAGCGCTAGTGCCAGCGTTAATCCCGCTGCGAAGAATAGCAAAATCAACCCGAGTAAGTCACTTAACGCTACTGTTATGTGCTGATAACATCGGACCCTTGGAGGCATTTAAACATTCTCATTTCAACTTTGGTAATTGACAGTAGTATAGTGTCAGCATTTCGAGCCCCGCTCCCGGGAGTCAATGACCTTGAAAGTTTAATGTCCCTTGAGGTTTGAGTTTGAAAAGTTTTGTTAATACCATCTGTTCTCCCTAGGGCTTTTTGTCCAAATCTTTTCTTCACACACCATCTGTCGTCTCTAGGGGCTCCATCTTTTTAAATTTGTTTTCTTTCAACATTTCTTGCAATTGGTAGGAGATAGAAGGTAAGTATTTCAAAATGAGTCGTATAGGTTTCCCTTACTTCCGTTTCCGTCCCTCTGAGTTCTTCCCCCGGGGCTTGGGACCCGGCGTCGGCCCATTACCGGACTATCTACCTACCTACTTCCTACGTACCTACCTAACCTACCTACCTACCTAACCTAATTTACTTATCTAAGCTACCTACGTATCTAAACTACTTACTTCCTACGTACCTACCTAAACCTAATCTATGATATGTACAACCTAAGCCCGGTCCTAGTCTAATGTTTTTATGTAGTTTTTATGTTTTTTCTGTTTTTGTTATTTTCTACATATATAGCATATTTAGATACAACTATTTACAGTAGCCCTGAAGAGGACTGTTGGGATAAAACAAGTACAACAAACATATTATATATCCAATGGAGCCGTACTCACCCCATCTGCTAACACTTTCCTTTTTGGGTAGAGGTAGGGAAGGGCATCCTTAGTTTGAAAGTATTGTATTATTTTATTGTCTATGCTTCTAAGTCCTCTGTTTTCTCCAGACATTGTATTCCCCGTTTCTAAAACATTTTTAAAATCTTCGGGGTCATATTTATTTAGGGCCTTGCTCACTCCTTTGTGGGAGACTTTGTTCGTCTTTCCCCATGCTAGGTAAGTTTTGCTGCAAAGTGCTATAATCCCGTCACCGGTCCATTCCTCTTTGAACAATCCAGGGATACGTTTTTGGGAAGGGTCTTGGACAAAGAAATCTTTAAGGGCCTTTTGCCATTGTTTTTCATTTCTAATAGGGACACAATCACTTAGATTTTTGGAGGAGCAGGCGAAGTAGAGGGAGTCGGTGTCCATTTGACACAATTGGAAAGTTTCCGGCCACAAATTTGGTTTAAGACAGTCGTAGTAGAATTGTAGCATCCTAAGCTTAGCGTATTGGTAAACGAAGAACCCCACTAATTCCGGAAGACGGTAAACGATTTTTGACTTTGCTGATTGAACTTCGTAAACCCCATTTCCCAAATCATCTAGTCTTCTAAACCTCCACCCATTCACTTCTCTACTAGCCCCTGACCTTTGACAATATTTTACATCTTGGTGCTTTTCTAAGTTTGTAATTGTCCGACCATAGTAAGAATTTCCTAGAAGTTTGAACATTTCCCCTTTGAGTGCTAAATCGGGATCGGAATCGGCTGCAGATCGGTGGTAAGTAACTTCATCTCCCAATTCTTTGAAACAAGCTTTTGGTTTGAACTCAATTGCTTGGTAAATCTTAGTAATTTTGAGGCCGTGTTTTAGATACCATTTAATCAGAGGAGTAGCTAGGAGAATTTTCTTTCCAAAGTAACTTCCAATTAGCCCCCTTCTGGGTTGGTTCATAAGATCATTCAAATCGCAAAAAGTTCTCATATGATCCCCAATGTCTTCTTTAGTAATTTCTACATTTTTGAAAATAGGGGTCATCTCAGCAAAATGTTCTTTCTTATCCTCGGGTACCTCAATATCCACCTCAACTAGTCCAAAAAGTCTATTAGATTGAATTTGGGTAACTAATTGTGCAAAAGTGAGAACCGATTTTTTCTTAGGGAGATTGAAATGTTCTTCCATAAATTCTTCCATATCCGGGGAGTCCTTTAAATCTTTATCAAACTCGCACTCCCATTTTTCAATCAAATCAAAACCCCCATCCTTAATTACCTGGGAGACCCTTTCTGTCCTTTCCCTTCTTTTAATTCTATCTTCTGGGTCCTGATTCCTATCCAATTGGCACCCATGTCCATGGAAATAGCAACCATGAAATTGTAGGACTAAATTCTTTTCAGCGACCCACCCGTCAACTTTGGATTTCCCTATTCTTTTTTGTCCCCCATTGTAAGCATGCTCAACTCGAACCCCCATTGACTTAGCCATATATTCCAGCCACATAGCCTCTTTTCTGCCGCGTTGTAGCCATCTTTTGAATTTCCCATCTTCTGTGGGTTTCCATTCGGCATACAGACCAGTGGGCATTTCCTGCATTGTGCACCAGAGATATAGGGCATTTGCATCGAACCCAAAAATTTGAGCAACTTTGAACCCATTTGTAATTTCGGTTACCCCGGCTTCATGATATCTGTGGAATACCAAGCTAGGCCCTCCCACGATGTTATCCTTAATTAATTTATGCCAATGTTTAGTAAACTTATTAACAAGGGGAACGATCGTATGTTTTGGAATTTTGTTCATCATATGTTTGTAAGCCAGGCCAGGTAGAGAGATTGCCCCACTTTTAAACATATCAATCCCCATAGTTTTCCAAAATTCTACCATCTTTTCGGTAGCTTGAAGGAAGGGTCCTACATCTAAATTATTGTACCAAATTAGTTGCTCTTTTATAGTTTTGAATTTGTACTTCCTCCATGCTGCTACAACTGCTGTAAAATCCTCATCTGAAATTTCCTGTTGTTTAAGAGTTGAGTAGTACAAGTCACGGTGGGGGAATCCTTGGTCTAAAAACTCGAGGGAAGTGAAGGCTTCATAGGGGAAGGCACCTTTTTGATCCTCAATTTTAAATCCCTTTAGCCACTTTTTGTATGAGGTTCCAGCGGCAAGGTAATTAGTAATATCCAGAAAGTACAATTTGGGGGTGGAGAGGGCCATATAGTTGTTATTCTTTTTGACTACATACTTAGTTTCTTGGCCATTCAGGAGTAAATTTTTGATCAGACAAGAATTTATGAGATTCATATCAAATTTTCCTGAGTTGAATCGTAGAGTTGGAACTTCCTTTATAAATTCTTCAAATTCGGCTAAAAGTTTTTCGTGTTCTGCTAGACCGGATAAAGTAGGCTCATAGATTTCCCTAAGAAGTTCGTAGGCCTTATCGGCTATCTCTTCCATATAGTCCTTCATTCGGACCACTAATTCGTAGGGATCCCCAGTGGTTATTATACAATTTGGAGCTTCGTAGCCCTGGACATTGGATGCAATGGAAACAGAGGCGGGAACCAGTTCCTTTTCGTAAATCAACTTTGGCCCGCTTTTCTTATCAGTTCCTTTGAACATACACTCGAAATCGTAGTAAATTCTAAAGGGATAGTACCATTCAGGCACGGGAATTCCCAGATCACTTATCTTTTGAAGGAGAGTTTTCGCTGGCCCAACCCCACCTCCAGGAAAGATATGCTTGATACCCACCCACAGGTGGACAAGGGGGGGGAAAGGGGGGGGAAATTTCCCCCCCCTCGGCGAAGTCGCCCACAAGGGGTCGCGAAATTGCTCCCACAAGGGGTAAGAAAATTGGCCACAAGGGGTCAGAAAATTGCCCAAAACATAGGTTTTACGACTAAAATTTGCAAAAATTTTCCGGCTTCGCCGGAATTTTTTACTTAAAATTACTATTTTTAGCTAAAAAACGTCCAAAAAACGCGTTTTGGCCAAAAAAATCGCTGTTTTTTCTTAAAAAATGGCAAAAATCGCTTAAAAATCGCTTTAAAAATTACCCTAAGAAAAATCGCTCTCACAAGGGGTACCCAAATTTGCTTCTACAAGGGTCAGTGAAATTTGACCTCCCGTTCAGGTATGTACCCACCTCGCAACTTTTGGAGTGTTGCATGAAGTTGCCATGGCGATGAAATAACTTATCACAATTTGAGCATTTCCAAGTTTTGGTGAATTTGTTTAGATTTTTGATAAAGGAGAAGTGGTTTTCGTAAATGTTTAGGGCCATTTTCCTGGAATGTTTACCCAGAGGCCTTCTGATAAGTTTGGCTGCAACTTCTGTAATTTCCTGATCTCTTTCGTGATTCTGAACTATAAGCTCATTAAGGTCTTCAGGCTCATCCCCAGCTTCCTCAACTGTAGGTCCAAGCTCGTAAACCGAAATACCAATATCAAATTTTTCCTCCACCTCATCTAGTTCCTCAAGGCAAACCCCATTAAACTCTTCCCCAGGTTGTACCCACTGATCAATAAGCTCATTTGTTTTTTCCTCTAATGCATCCACTTTTGATCCAAGACCTAGAGCTAAGCATCTAAATAAACACTTTTCGTCCTGATATGGTCTCCCGGTTTTTTTGTTGGTGACTAATGCGTTAAGACCGCGGTTATGTTTTACGTAGTCCGGTAGATACCTGGCTTCACCCACGGGGTAGGAAATTAACTTATTTATGTAAAAGCAAATATTAGTAATTTCTAGGACAGTCCACTTTGTATTTGGGCGCTGTTGTCTAACCCACTCTAGAATGTCACCCCTGTCTAGCTCATAGAAGATTTTACTTAGATCCCCCTCATTTGAAATGTGGATTGGCTCATCAAAATAGCGGCTATTTCCCGATGGGTAGTAGTATCTAACCTCCCCGTCCTCGATATTCCTAAGAACAAATCCGAAAGAAAGATTAAATTTGAACTGCCATCTCTGAAGTTTAAAAATAATTTTAATCAGCTCCTTAATTTGAGATGTACTGTTTATTCTAAAGTTATACCTATTCTGAATGCCGGAAGAAATGAAATATCTGGTCCTAATTCGACTCCAATTTTCTCTATAAATTTGGGCGAGGTCCTCCGGTAAATCTTTCACAATACTCCTGGTTAATTTGGGGGCATCTTCAGTAGGCAGATTCGAGAAATGGGTCTGTCTTAAGGTTCGAGGGTCCTGAAGTTTGGGGGCTTCTCTGTGAGTTCTAAGGTGGCCCTGATATCCTTTGTAGGTTTTGTATTTGAACCCACACTTTCTGCATTCGTAAGAAGGTGGCGCAATTGCAGGATGGAACTTTGTAATATGCCGGACCATATTGTTTTTACGGGTAAAGGTCTTCTCACAATGTGGACAATGGAAAATGGGATTAGAGGAATGGATAGCCTTGTGCTTTTGTAGCTCGGCCAAGGAGGGGAAAGAGTCGTTGCAGGAGGGGCAGGTGTGGGATGTGCTAGCAGTTGGGGTGATGGTTAGGGGTAGGGATTGAGCGTAGGTCCAGAATTCATCTGAACCAATAGCTTCCTTGCCGTCCCACTCAGTTTTTGTGAGGGAGATGGCTTGGGCCCGAAGGGCCTGGGTAATTTCGGGATTTCCCTTCCAAACTCCCGTTTCAATGGCAGCATTTAATTGGCTAATAGCAGACATGATTAAAATATAAAATCAAATTTGGCGTTTATATGTACTTTAGAATTTAAATATGACTCCTTTTATTAACTTTGAGTTTATATGTCCTTATATGAATTTCGTGCTTTTATTAACTTTGTCGCTTTTATGTATTTTTATTAACTGTAGCTTTATCGCTTTTAAGTATAAACTTCAACTTCGCTTCAACTTTCCGCTTTTATGTACTTCAGCTTCCTGCTTTTATTAACTTTATATGAACTTTAATCGTTGCTTTTATGTACTTTATCGTTTATATGAATAGCCAAGATCGCAAAGAGAGAGAGAGAGAGCGCAGAAAGAACCGACCGTTCGTGACGACTGACAGAGTCCAACTGACGGGGTACCCGATTTTTGCGCCCTTATATAGGTTTTTGTTAATTCCCAGGGGACAAAGATCAAAGGTGCCGACAGGGTGGGTAATCAATCAAAAGTGACAGGTCATCAATCAAATTTGACAGGTGCGGTAAAGATCAAAGGCGCCGACAGGGTGGGTCATCAATCAAAAGTGACAGGTGTCCCAAGGGACGACAGATGGTAAGCGTGGTTTAAAATTTTGGAAAAGTCCCAAGGGAGAACATCTGGCAAGCGTAGAAAAAATTTGGCAAAATGGTCCCAAGGGAATAATTATCGGGCTTCGGTTTTGGGTCCCTGGGGATGACAGATGGCAAGCGTACAAAAACGTTTGTGAAACGGTCCCAAGGGGATAATAATTTGGCGTTGGTTTTCGGTCCCTGGGGATGACAGATGGTAAGCGTGAAAATAATTTTTATCAAATGGTCCCTGGAGACGGCAGATGGCAAGCATGGGAAAACGGTTTGTAAAAGGGTCCCAAGGGAGTAAAAACGAAAGTTTAGGTAGCGTGGGGTAAAATGGCGTCATAAAAACCAGAAATGGACTAATACCGATTGATAAACATTGAACCAACTGAGACCAAGATGAGCCTACCAAGATATGAAATGAGCCCAAGCAAGGACATTCTCCAGTGTGGGTTTGCTGTCATACTCACTCTAGCTTTTCTAGTTAGTGTTTCTTTAAATATTTGGTTATGGACCGGAAGCTGTAAGGAACCACTTCGTTTAGACTACCAAGCAGACGGAAGGATACGGATCTCCAAAGGATACTGTAATCGCCAACATGTTTACTACACTCCACCCCAGTTTAATGCAATTCTTGACCTCTACTAAGAGTGCTCGATAGGAAGTTGTGTAACCGCCACAGCTAAGCACTGCCCCTTCATTTCAGAGGTATACAATTTTCAACTTTGTCTTGATGTCAATAAAAACATAGAAAGCGCTTCGATCTAGGATTTATAGTTAATTCATCGTA
>JASAND010000880.1:0-54439 GCA_030248195.1 Trissonchulus latispiculum | reverse complement strand
TAATTACATAAAAGATTATGTAATTAATTACATAATAATTATGCAGTAGATTACGTAATTATTACATAATAATTACACAATTAATTGTGTAAGTATTACATAACATGTTGCGCAAGTGGTTTCGCAAGACTTGCACGTCAGATTACGTAATTCCTGAAGGAACTACGTAATAATTACATAACCGATTAGTTGCACAATAAATTATTGCATAATGTTCGAGGATGGGAGATTACGTAATCGCTTCCGTAATTAATTGCGTAAGCTATTTTGCACAATAATGGAATAATCTATTGCATAGTAACCTGTGCATAATACTTACCCAATTATTTATCTAATCTTATTTTATCTAATAGATTACGTAATCATTACTATTTAGCTCATTTGTTATATAATGTACTTTTTGTAATTTTTTTTATTTAGTATATGCATATATACACATTGCACACCAATAAATTACAATGTCTTTATCTACACTATATGCATCCACTAGTAATTTACAGTAAGAAATAAACGAAAGAATACGTCCAATGTTTAAACCATCACAAAATGTTGACTGTGCAACTAGTCTAGTGTGTTCAAGAAAGCAGTCAGATCTAGAAGATCTTGGTAAATCAATATTGTAGTTCATGAATTTATTTCTAACGAATTCAGTGATATCTTCCATCATTCAAGTCCGGTGAATCGCTTATGGTTGGGTCTGGAACATTCGAAAACGATATGAGCTCCCGGACGTGCTGTGAAACGTCCACAAATATGGCAAAGTTGCAGTCGCTTTGGTTGTCTGCTTGTTAGTCGTTTTGGAGATGACGACTTCTTGCGTGTCCAAACTCCAAGGGAAACCAAATACAAGTATGCACTGACAATTTTTGGATTTCAGACACGTCTTGCAACGTTTTTCCGTCACAAATGAATTTTTCCAAAATTTTGTGGCATTTATAGAAATCTGCATTACCAGAACGGAGGCAGTCATGCTGACCAAGTAATGCTGACTTAGCATATCATATTTCAATAATGCGAAGGAGGTCCTCACTTTTTAGTGTTAATTTCCTATCCATCCAAACATGATTTGCTTGTCATCAGCAAAACACAGTTTCCAATCAAATTGTTGGGAATTGTATGGACATAGCAAGTCACTTGATTTGTTTAAGTTACATCGCTGTCTTGCGCAATCCTCAATAAAGGTTTGCAACTTATAAAATTGCTTCAGGGATAAAGCTTTTCGTATTCGATTTTGAACAATAGCTACACTTCCACCAGGGAGCAACTCAATAGCAACTGGTGAGAACGGTTCGCTGACTTCAAATTTAATGAGACAATAACTGATATTGTGATGAAAACCGCTACACTTGTTGACACCGAACCAAATATTATAATCTTCTTTTTCTCCATTTTGCAGGGTTCAAATTATCATTAAAATATTACTTTTATACCTTTTCCCAGGACGGGTTCCTATTTTTGTCAGGTTTCATGAGAGCATTATACTCAGCTACACAGAAAACAACGATTGATGCACCTTGAGCATCTTTATAGTCAATTTTAATTCTAATTGTCCCATATTCTTCAGGACTAATATAGTTACAATCAGCAGAATGATCAGGTGTCAAGTCAACACATGTTATGAAAAATCCCGTTCTGTAGTCATCCCACTTAAACCCATGATCAATATTGTTATAGTTTAAACCTCTGAGAAATTCCATATACAGGTTTGGATATTTATATTCCCCAAGAGTTTGTAGTGGAGTCGAATGTGGAAGTAACATTTCGTTTTTATACACATAAATTCTTTGAGCACCAAAATCCAAAAAGTAAAATGGATTATTTTGCAAAGAACCATTATACGCTGACTGTTTCACCATGAAAATGTAGACTCGCCTTGGGAGCGAACCACTATAAGGTACCCAATCGAGATTTTGTTCACCAATAGAGATTGTACGACATTTAGTATCATAGCGAAGTGCTGGATATGTGTAGCCTGTAGAATTTAGAATTTTGTTATGGTGTAGCAGTGCCTTATCACTCAGCTTAATTCGAGGTACAAACATTTTGGCATCAGATATTTTTAAAATACACTCCACTTTTTTACCAATGAAAATGAAATTTGGCTCAGAACGCTTGAAGATGAAACTCACTTCAGTTTGTGGAGGTAGCAGTTTTGGCATCAAAATTGTATCAGTAAATACTTTAGTGTATAATGTGAAAATTTTGAACCTTCAATTCTATCGTATCGCTTTTGCAATCCTTCATTTACAACTATGGGAGGGGCATCATCATCTAAATTAATGTCAAAAAACAAAGGAGAGTCTTGTTCATACATTGCTCCACACAGCAGTGCGTCTTTCTCCGCTTTTGTATAGTTAACTAAACATAGCAGATACGAAAGCCAGGGATAATACGGATTTTTCAATGTTATCGATTGGTCAGAAATGAGACAGTCTACGCTTGACCACATAGAATATCCCAAGTTATTGATTGGACCAGTTTTATCGGTTTCAGCTAATTGTGTCCCATCTTTTTTCAGCACTTGAGCCCTAATAAATAAAAAACAAGAGGTCAAATCAATAAAAGTATCTGTTTTGTCAATTTTAAATTCGATATTGTTAAGATCTGAACGAGGCAGAGCTGTAGTACACGGGACTTCAACCAACTGCGAGCTTACAACATCTTCATGAACAGGAATTGGGACATTCCATTCAAGCAGCTTATTCCCACATGTAGCCATTAGAAATTTGTTTTCTTCGTACTCTTTTTCTTGCTTTTATACTTTTTCTTAGCAGGTGCTTTTTTCTTGGAAGTCGCTTTTACCCTTGATTCGCTAATATTCCTTGCTTCGGAATTAATCTGCTTAAACCTTATTGGAAACATTTTGGTTTGTGAAACAATAATGTTGTCACTTTTAAGCTTTTAAAATAATTTCCACCAGCCCCAATTCGTCACTTGTCACGAGCTGCCCTTGCAGATCTGAAATGGATAGCTCAATTTTATCTATTATGCTTTGACGAGTTGCATGATATACCAGAGAGCTGGGCTGGTACTCTGAACGAGCAACGCATAGTAGCGGTACATAGTTTCCATTAAAAATTTGAGGGTCAATAAATTCTATCTGGATCATAGTCCATTCATCTGTAGGTAGCACGACTCTCTGCAGTGCTACTTGACTTGCTTCGACAGGTGTAGCCAGTTGGATTTTCATATTATTAAGCGGTTTGATTATTGTCACAAATTCCATTTTTTGTTAAACTAATATATTACTTGCTTTTATAACCTTTACCAATTCTTTGTATGAGCGATGTAGTTGCTCTTCTGTTTTAGTTCCAGTAATTACACATTTTCCAGTATGGAAAATAAGCGCAGTGCTACCCGCTTTTAGTTCCAATGTAATTGCAGGAAACGTTTCGGGGGTAAAATTTAACCTATAACTATGTTTCAAATAACTATAAATCCAAGTCAAGTCGAGTTTCCTTCCTATATCGCAAGTTCCGACAATATTTTGTATTTTCAACTCCCATGATTGCACAAGATGTCCTAACCTAATCAAAAACTCAGCACACTCTTTAAGGGTTTCATAAGCTTTATTAACATTTTTGGCACCAAGACATACAATACGACCATTACTAAATATCTGACAAGTACAAGACAATTTCAATGTTGCAGCACTAAAGCGTTTTGGATAATACTTTACATTAGGCAAACTGTACAAATCTATATTACATTTAAAATCGGTAGATACTATTACATTAACGATATTCATTTCTAATATGTGTCAATAACTGTCCAAGAACATTTTCTCCAGGCCAATCATTTATATCTATAACCCTTTCATCGTTAATGTCCAGTCCAATACCCCAATATTTATCCCACTTGGAAGCTTCAGCAATGATACAATCATTAGTCTCTATCAAAAGGTTTCGTTGTCGTTCATTTTGAGCAAACTTGGCTCGCAAGCCCATCAGCATAACGTCTTCAGCAACTACCATCCACTTAGCTCTATCAAAATTCTTTATTCTCTTGGCAAGTTGTTTGTGAAAGCGAGGTGACTTGGCTTTGATAATCTCGCGATATGTATACAAATCATTAAAGAACTTGGCCTTCTCACTTTGATAGTACTGTTCAACACAGTTGTATTCAACACCACCCAACGTAAAATGAGAAATATGGAAATTACTAAATGGTGACCAACCAGAATGAAACACAACCATTGGTCGACTATCCTAGGTAAGGCAATAGTAGGTAGGCATTTTTGCTTTCGATAACAATATTGTTTTTACTTTCACAAGGTTCAAACTTAAGTTGTCCTGCTGCTGCATCACTGTGTTAGGTTTCATATTTCAACCACTTAATCGGTTCGGAAGCACGACCTACACCCAATGCTGCTTTGGGTACTGATTCTAAAAGCTGTTCAAATTTGGGAGCATCTAGAGGTCGCTGTGGACTGAATTTCGCTGGTGTTATGAAATATCTCACCAAGTCATACAGATTTGAGCCGATTGTGTTGTCAGGATAAATAACTCTACCGTTGCTATCTGTATCTACATTAACATGCTGTAATAGTAGAGTTGCTTAACTACGTAAATGTTTAGGAAAAAGTGGGACTAAGTTAGATTTTTCATCCTCCACCAACTTCACAACAGGTTGAATCGCTGCTGGTGCAGTCTTTACTGGAGACGAAGGAACAAGAGCTACTCGTTTAGCCATTTTAGCATAACGTCAAGTAATGTATGTACTAATTGATTCCTTTTAAGGGTTTTCCGTTTAGCTGTAATTGACACTTTCTTATCAGCCAGAATGAGAATATCCTTCTTAAATTTTCTCAGCTTGGATATATCTGACGACAGTAGCGCAAAGTCGCCATACAATGCATTGAATGCAATTTCAGCGAAGCATTGATCAAATCTTTAGTGCAAGATGATATAGTTGCATTTACAATAGCTTGTGGTGCTGATTTCAAAAATGTTAGAGTGTGAATATGTTTTTGAGCCATTTTTCGGATTGGACAGAAAATATTGACCTTTTATATTCTTGGAAGATAGGCATAAGGCTTTTCCTCTCGTAATATACCACTCAGTACTCTTAATTTTGGATCACTTCCAGGTTTCAGATTAAGCACCAAGTATCCGAAAGGTTGCTTTGTTGCCATTTCAAAGGCTTCAGGTAAAAAGTCTTTCTTCGTTGGGAACATCTGCCTACCAATTGTCGCAATCATTGAAACATCTCGATAGTTTGGAAAGAGTACGATATACTGAGCATTTCTTGTAACAGTGCGCATATATTTTGATTCAAAGTATAGGTTCTGGACAATAAATATCGTGCTACATTAACATAGGGTCGGCTCCTGGGGGGGGGGCTTGTCCCCAAAAAATTTTGAGGGGGCTTGTACCTTGAACAAAACTTTTCAGGGGGGCTTGTACCTCAAGATAAAATTTGTAAAATTTTTCAAAAAGTTAACGCTAATTTTATTAAAATGTGCAATTTTTTATCAAAATTTGCAAAAAATCTTCAATTTTTAGAAAGAAATTTCAAAATTTCGCCCAATTTTCCTGAAAAATTAGACATTTTTGCTAAAAATTCCGGCGCAGCCGGAAATTTGTTGAAATTTTAGTGTAGAAACTAATTTTTTCCGGCTATTTTTGCCTACCCCTTGGCAATTTTTTCGTTACCCCTTGTCCCCGACGGCGGTAGGGCTTGTACCATGTCCGGGTTGGGGGGGGCTTGGACCCCCCAGACCCCCCCGCGTTAATCTATGGGCTGACGCTTACATGTCTCATTTTAGTGAACATCTGAGTAATTTGTCTGTCTCCTACTTCGGTCATCAGATCATCCAGTATAAGCAAAGTATCCTTCTCAGGTAATTCATCGGGGAAACCTTCATGCAAACTAGCTTGTATATCTTTGTAAATTTCTTGAAACATGCCGTAACAAAGCATTATGTTTGATGGCATTGGAACAATCAGCTTGTTTTTTATCATACCAATCACCCATTTGGTTTTCCATGAAACCAGTCATCCCGCTAACAATCATTGTAAAAGGAGCATAAAATTTAAAAATTGGCTCTTTCAGATCATGTAACTTTAAATGTTTGTGAAGGCTTTGTCGATGCTTGAATTCTTTGCTGCAATGAGTACACTTATACATTTTGAATGCTGCATTTATTATCTTACTACTTTTATATTTTTTCAAGCCGTCAGCCATAAACCGTCAGCCGTAAGCCGTCAACCGTCAGTCGTAAGCCGTCAGCCGTCAGCCGTCAGCCGTCAGCCGTAAGCCGTAAGCTGTCAGCCGTCAGCCGTCAACCGTCAGTCGTAAGCCGTCAGCCGTCAGCCGTAAGCCGTCAACCGTCAGCCGAAAGCCGTTAGCCGCAAGCCGTCAACCGTCAGTCCTCAGCTACTGATGTCTTCTTTATTAACCCAAGAGTTCATTGACGAAGGATATCCCAGCCATTTTACAAGATACTGCACTTTACCACTAAATTTTCGCTTTCGCAAAACTTTTCAACTTTATAAACATCATCAGTTTGCACAATTTTCTGTAATTCAGGCTCGTAAAACGTTCCAACAATTTCTTCACCATTAGCATCTTTTATTTTATAAACAACTGGATCGCTAGGAATTTGTTCACTAATTGAAAAAATTTCTCTCGTCCACAATGGTAAATAACCTTTTTGAAAAACTGCTCGCTCCTTCGTAATCCTAACAGCATCACCTAGCTTAAATTTATACTGCACTTTCGATCTTTTGGAAATAGTTTTACTCTAACCTCATCTTGGTTAGTGGCATTAACCTCATGGTGCCATTCCTATGCTTCGATGTTTTGAGTTGTTTATGACGTTACGATATCTTGCGCATCGGGCGCCAAATTTTTTTGTGTGTAAAGTATTTGTAAATTTTACCTTTCAGTGTTCTAATAACTCTCTCATCAATTGCGCTTTGTCTGGTGACTTTATATATTAAACCTCTGTCCTACAATATTTTAAACTTTGCATTCAGAACTCCCACCTTTATCAGTCATTAACCATGCTCAACCGGTCGCCGATTTGAGAGAATGCAGCTATAATAGTTCTGGCTTTTTATCCTTTGTAGGGAGTGCCCATAAAAATTTACTAAATGTATCAATGACAACTAAAATATATTTGAAGCATCATTCCATTTCGAAACATTGCTCATATTGCAAGATCCATTTGCCATAGATCATCTATTCTTTAGTTACTGTTCGACGACGGCTGACGGCGCTTACGGCTGACGGTTGACGGCATGACATCTACGCTTACGGCTGACTGCTGACGGCTTACGGTTGAAGGGACGGCTCGGCTCGCGCGCGCGGCGCGGTTACGGGACGGACGGCGGCGGCGGTTACGGGACGGGACGGTTAGGGACGGCGGACGGCGGCGGACGGGGCGGCACGGGCGGTAGGGAAAAAAAAAATTAAAATCAATACCAAATAATCCCACCACCCTTCCCCCACCTTTTAAATTACCCTTACTTGCAACTCGCCTACTCCACCCAACACTTTTACCCTACCCCCCACCCCCGACACTTCTAACTCCCGCCAAATCTTCACAACTATTCCCTACACAACAAAAACCCCCAACCAACCCCTCACCTCTCCTTCTCCCCAACCAACATCAATAAAACCAATCTTCACATATCTCCAAAAATCATATTTCTTCACCACCCACACAAAAACCCAACAACAAACCAACCCCCCCCCCAAATTCTCCCATCAACCCACAACACACACACAAAACACATCCGCTCCGCACCTAAAAACCTCAAAACCCAAACACATAACCCTTTACACAACACACACCCAAACTATAAAAACCCCCTTCAAAAACCCCACAAAAAAAAAAACAAAAATACGTTCATCACAACCCTACACACCAACAACTACGCCTAAATAAACCACACACCAAACACCATAAATTCGTCTATCCCGGCATCCATACTTCGGGTCTTTTAATAGCAAAAATTTACCCGCTTCTAAAATGACTTATGGGGTTTGACGATTACGATGAGGGTTATAAATGTAAATGCTGCCTGGAGAAAATATACTCGGCTTATTGACACGTATTAGAAATGAATATCGTTAATGTAATAGTATCGACCAAGATTTTGAGTATGTAATATAGTATTTGTACAGTTTACCTTTTCTAATGGCTACATGTGGGAATAAGCTGCTTGAATGGAATGTCCCAATTCCTGTTCATGAAGATGTTGTAAGCTCGCAGTTGGTTGAAGTCCCGTGTACTACAGCTCTGCCTCGTTCAGATCTTAACAATATCGAATTTAAAATTGACAAAACAGATACTTTTATTGATTTGACCTCTTGTTTTTTATTTATTAGGGCTCAAGTGCTGAAAAAAGATGGGACACAATTAGCTGAAACCGATAAAACTGGTCCAATCAATAACTTGGGATATTCTATGTGGTCAAGCGTAGACTGTCTCATTTCTGACCAATCGATAACATTGAAAAATCCGTATTATCCCTGGCTTTCGTATCTGCTATGTTTAGTTAACTATACAAAAGCGGAGAAAGACGCACTGCTGTGTGGAGCAATGTATGAACAAGACTCTCCTTTGTTTTTTGACATTAATTTAGATGATGATGCCCCTCCCATAGTTGTAAATGAAGGATTGCAAAAGCGATACGATAGAATTGAAGGTTCCAAAATTTTCACATTATACACTAAAGTATTTACTGATACAATTTTGATGCCAAAACTGCTACCTCCACAAACTGAAGTGAGTTTCATCTTCAAGCGTTCTGAGCCAAATTTCATTTTCATTGGTAAAAAAGTGGAGTGTATTTTAAAAATATCTGATGCCAAAATGTTTGTACCTCGAATTAAGCTGAGTGATAAGGCACTGCTACACCATAACAAAATTCTAAATTCTACAGGCTACACATATCCAGCACTTCGCTATGATACTAAATGTCGTACAATCTCTATTGGTGAACAAAATCTCGATTGGGTACCTTATAGTGGTTCGCTCCCAAGGCGAGTCTACATTTTCATGGTGAAACAGTCAGCGTATAATGGTTCTTTGCAAAATAATCCATTTTACTTTTTGGATTTTGGTGCTCAAAGAATTTATGTGTATAAAAACGAAATGTTACTTCCACATTCGACTCCACTACAAACTCTTGGGGAATATAAATATCCAAACCTGTATATGGAATTTCTCAGAGGTTTAAACTATAACAATATTGATCATGGGTTTAAGTGGGATGACTACAGAACGGGATTTTTCATAACATGTGTTGACTTGACACCTGATCATTCTGCTGATTGTAACTATATTAGTCCTGAAGAATATGGGACAATTAGAATTAAAATTGACTATAAAGATGCTCAAGGTGCATCAATCGTTGTTTTCTGTGTAGCTGAGTATAATGCTCTCATGAAACCTGACAAAAATAGGAACCCGTCCTGGGAAAAGGTATAAAAGTAATATTTTAATGATAATTTGAACCCTGCAAAATGGAGAAAAAGAAGATTATAATATTTGGTTCGGTGTCAACAAGTGTAGCGGTTTTCATCACAATATCAGTTATTGTCTCATTAAATTTGAAGTCAGCGAAGCCGTTCTCACCAGTTGCTATTGAGTTGCTCCCTGGTGGAAGTGTAGCTATTGTTCAAAATCGAATACGAAAAGCTTTATCCCTGAAGCAATTTTATAAGTTGCAAACCTTTATTGAGGATTGCGCAAGACAGCGATGTAACTTAAACAAATCAAGTGACTTGCTATGTCCATACAATTCCCAACAATTTGATTGGAAACTGTGTTTTGCTGATGACAAGCAAATCATGTTTGGATGGATAGGGAAATTAACACTAAAAAGTGAGGACCTCCTTCGCATTATTGAAATATGATATGCTAAGTCAGCATTACTTGGTCAGCATGACTGCCTCCGTTCTGGTAATGCAGATTTCTATAAATGCTACAAAATTTTGAAAAATTCATTTGTGACGGAAAAACGTTGCAAGACGTGTCTGAAATCCAAGAATTGTCAGTGCATACTTGTATTTGGTTTCCCTTGGAGTTTGGACACGCAAGAAGTCGTCATCTCCAAAACGACTAACAAGCAGACAACCAAAGCGACTGCAACTTTGCCATATTTGTGGACGTTTCACAGCACGTCCGGGAGCTCATCTCGTTTTCGAATGTTCCAGACCCAACCATAAGCGATTCACCGGACTTGAATGATGGAAGATATCACTGAATTCGTTAGAAATAAATTCATGAACTACAATATTGATTTACCAAGACCTTCTGGATCTGACTGCTTTCTTGAACACATTAGACTAGTTTCACAATCAACATTTTGTGATGGTGTAAACATTGGACGTATTCTTTCGTTTATTTCTTACTGTAAATTACTAGTGGATGCATATAGTGTAGATAAAGACATTGTAATTTATTGGTGTGCAATGTGTATATATGCATATACTAAATAAAATTACAAAAAGTACATTATATAACAAATGAGCTAAATAGTAATGATTACGTAATCTATTAGATAAAATAAGATTAGATAAATAATTGGGTAAGTATTATGCACAGGTTACTATGCAATAGATTATTCCATTATTGTGCAAATAGCTTACGCAATTAATTACGGAAGCGATTACGTAATCTCCCATCCTCGAACATTATGCAATAATTTATTGTGCAACTAATCGGTTATGTAATTATTACGTAGTTCCTTCAGGAATTACGTAATCTGACGTGCAAGTCTTGCGAAACCACTTGCGCAACATGTTATGTAATACTTACACAATTAATTGTGTAATTATTATGTAATAATTACGTAATCTACTGCATAATTATTATGTAATTAATTACATAATCTTTTATGTAATTACTGCGCAATACCTCTGCCGCGGCACCTATTATGTAATACTTACGTGATATATTGCATAATTATTACGTAATTAATTACATAATCTATTGCGTAATTATTGCGTAATAATTACGTAATTATTGCGTAATCCCTCTGCCGCGGCTGTGGCTGCGGGAGGCACCAGAACCGCTATTTTCTCTCTACTTTAGTGCAGGTTATTTACCCGGTTATTATCTGGTGAGGCTGTCCCGACCGTCTCCTGTAGTCGGTTCGTTGTCTATTTGTACTACGGTCTCCGCATCCCCTGGTATTCGGGTGTCGTAACGGTGCTCGTACCTAGAATAAGGTACCAGCCCCGCAACAACACTAGCATGTACAAATCATGTAAGGTATGCTCGATTCACCAACTCGGGACCCCCCCCCCGTAACTTTCGGGGGGCCCACTTTGCACTAAATACATATAAGCATATGTCTGCTCGCTGATTGGCCCATTAGGCTAAGGCTTATTGTAGGTAATTTATTAGTTATTTTAAATAATTAATTATAGCTTTAATTAGCTTAATGGAATTAAAAAACTAATTCGACAACTTTGTAGTATTTTTCTGCTCTTTTCAATGATGTAAAAATTGTTGCAGATTACATTCCTTCGAACTTTGTATTATGCGACAATTTTTATATCATTGAAAAGTGCAGAAAAAATACTACAAAGTTGTCGAATTAGTTTTTTAATTACATTAAGCTAATTAAAGTTATAATTAATTAATTAAAATAACTAAAAAATTACCTACCATAAGCCTTAGGCTAATGGGTCAATCAGCGAGCAGATACACGCTTATATGAAAGCGTGTAATTAGTGCAAAATGGGATCCTCCCGGAAGTTACGGGGGGAGGTCCCGAGTTAATGAACCTAGCATACTTTACATGATTTGTACATGCTAGTGTTGTTGCGGGGCTAGTACCTGATTCTAAGTACGAGCACCGTTACCACACCCGAATACCAGGGGATGTGGAGACCGTAGTACAAATAGACAACGAACCGACTACAGGAGACGGTCGGGACAGCCTCACCAGATAATAACTGGACAAATAACCTCCTGCACTAAGTGAAGAGATGCCTCTCCACTCTCACTATAATTGGATTCGAACAGGAATTACCTACCTAGCAGGAGCTCAGTACATTTAGCCTAATTAAAATAGTAACAATACTTTAATAATGAAAGAACAACAATATTATATAAAGACAATAAAAGTATTTATGGGCTGAGCCCTCAGTTATACAAAACAATCACACAAGACAATACTTACAGTTAGATGGAGCACCCAACGTACCAGCAAAGCTTTAGGGAGAGCTTTGGGAGAGAAATATACAGAGGGATAAATATCAGCAATAAGGAGGGAGAATAGCGTATTTAGAGCAGGCGCACACGGCGATCGAAAGTACAAGACTGATGGGAGAAGCGAGAACGAAGAAGGCGGTTCTCTTGATGATGTTGCAAGATTCACCATAGGAATTTCAGCTTGTAAGAGCTTAGGTCTCTTAGATGTGGTCTCAGATGTAAAACTGGCAGCGTCTTCATGTAGTAATCTGTCTAATGTGGCAGAGTCTGCAGGATCACCCATGCTAATCTGGCCCGATTCAGGGCTGACATTCATGGTACCAGGAGTATTTGGACGTGACCGCTTGGACGAACGGCTTGGTCGGAACTTGGCCTGTTGCCATCGCTGATTCAACCTCGCCAAGTAAGCACGCAGAGGGACCCACAACCGTGACACGTTCAACATTCCAGCCACTTCGACGCCATTTGGGAAACAGTGTGCTAGAAGAAATCCCAGAGTGATGTAAAAACAACACAAAAAGGTCCAAATCTGGAACCAGTTCAGAGACAGGCCATACAAGAAACCGAAATATCCTTCGTCCATGATGTTGGCGATGAAGTTTTGAGTTCCTACTCTTGTCGAAGTATTATACTTCTCCTTCATTCCTAGTGAGTCTAGAATTTTTCGTTGATAATCCAATTCGCCCAAAAGTTCGTTTAGGGTGAGCTGAGTTTGTAGATCGGACCAGTTGTACATGACGATCTGATGAAAAATGGTTGGTTCAAACGTCCATGAGGATGTGTAGTTCCAATCAAAAATCCGTAATTCCGGAATATCATGGAGTTCCACATAAGTGCCATCTGGCCTGTACAACAGTGTCTTATTCTGAAGTCTGAAGGGAATTTCTTGGCTGTAACTACATTCAGCAGGTAGTCCATGAGTTTGGACTATATTAGTGACTACGTCCATATAGCCTAAGTGTTCCTCTCCATGATAGCGGAATTTGATCGGAATTTCTTTAGTACAAGTTCCATTCATGGCGGCTATCCAGTATTTTCCTGGTTCCAAACTTTGGCAGGGCCACACTTCAACTGCCATGCCACCCGCTCTGGCATAGACATTCGGTCGCTGAAGAATTGCTCTCACAGTTAAGGTTGGGTTAGCCAGAAGATCGGCTTTCAGGATTTCCAACGTATTGGCTGCCATCTTACATACTGCTCCCAGGGCATGGGCAAAGGCAAAGCGAATGTTGCTACTTTCCTTCAAAGTTACCGCTTGTAGCGAAGCTGCTAGGATGTCTGTAGTTACTATGCCATTCTTCTCTGCCCAATTTCGAAGAATTGGTTTCCCGGCGTTAGCTGTAGCCATGAAACGTCGTAACTCCGCTTCATCATCGGGATCAGTGACTAGAGCGGGCATGGCTGTAGCTTCATTAGCCTGCCGTTTCTGTCGGACAATCTTGGCCCGATGAGCCCAATAAAGTTTTTGTCCAAGAATCCTGAAGGGAATACCTTGGTCGCTAACATGCAGTTCCTTGCCTTCGCAGTCCTGAGCTACCCACCCTTTTCGGAAAGTTAGGGCGAGGTTTCCATCTTCCGAGAGCCAATTCTCGTCCCATTGATGACCAGGTAGGGGTTTCCAAGGAAGAAACTCACATCCTTCGTCCTTGTTTACATCCCAAAGGAGGTAGGTTCCATCTTTCAGCTGGCATGCACCTGCGGAGTAATCACAATGACTAACATCACCTGCGGTGCTCTCCATTTGTTGTGTATGATGTCGTTTGTACACATAAGCTTCGTGCAAGAAGCAGTTGGTGATTTCGAAATGTTTGTAATAACAGCAATTTATGCCTCCTCCAGGATACCACCATTCTAACTGTTTGTTTGTCTCGTAAGAGGTCACCAATCTTTGTGAGAGGGCCCTCCGAGCACTTGTGCCATTCCTTCATGCTATAGCACTCATCTGCATCTACACGGATGTTAACCTTTTTATCCAGTTCTACGTGATGAGATGAGTACCAAAGAAATATGTCTTCACGTCTTTTTCTTGTTTCACCTTCGTGCATTTATATGCCTTTGACTTGTACTGAACGTAGTTGCGTTTATAGAGCAAAACATCTGTGGCCAGTGGTTAAGAGTCAGGGTCGGTGAACGACACATAACACTGGAGTGGTCCAGGTAATTTCCAAAAAGATTTGCCTTCATCAGACAAGCAGAGCATAGGATGTTCTGGCGCGATGAGAACATTACCTGCTTGGACAGTGCCCAGGAAAAAACCCAAGAACAGAGAAAAGAAAAGCAGGGTTCCAATGGTAGATAATTTTGAGGCAGCTCCCCTTCTCGGAGGATCTGGCTTCATAACCCAACCTTCACTAGCAGTGGCAGGTGTTCTGATACTAGCACAAGCTGATTGGTTTGCGGCTGGTGTACTGTCTTCAGTGATTTGAGCAACTAGTCGTTTATTCTGCTCCGTCAAAATCTGGTTCATTTCACGTTCACGCTGGAGCTCAGAAAATAGACGTTCCCGTTCTTCATTCCCAGGATTGCACACGGGCTGTGGCGCCTGGGTGATCAGATTCTCTCTTCGACGAACTGGAGTTGAAGAATTTCCGGGCGGAGTCATCCGCAATATTCCTGGTCGAGAGTTGTCGTTTCTAGGGCCGTCATAGGATCGATTTCCTCCATTTTCTCTAGATGGCTGATGCATTTCCTGCAATTGCGCCTGCCTTTGCCTACAGGCTGCAGTATAGTGACCGGGTCGTCCACAGTACTGGCAGATTGGACGGGAGTCCGTCGTGAACTGACGGGGTCGGCGTCTCTTCGCTGACCGTTTCCGTTGCTTCGGCGAGGCAGTTCGAATCTTTGCTGTGACATCTGACGAGTAAGCTGTGCCACTTGTTCTTGGAGTTGCTCAACGGTTTTCTGTAGGTTCGAGATACCAGCAGAAGGATTCAATACCGTAGCAGCTGGCAACAAAGGTGTGGGACCTGCAGATGGCTGGCCTGTTACAGCACCGACATTGAAAGGTCGAGGCAACCCATTCAGATACGGAACTGGAGCGGCTGACTGATAGGGACATTGAGGATGCATAGCTTCTAATGCCTCCAACTGCTGTGCCTTTTGTACGGCCTCCTGAAAGTCCTATGGGTTTAAAGGCAGAAGTGCTCTCTTGTAGTATGGGTGCAGATTCTGTAGGAAACTTCGGAAAACCAAAATGTCTTTGGCTGCTGGAGTCATGTCTGGATAGCCGTCATCGGCCAACTGCTGAATATGCCAAGCAAAGTCTGCTATGGCTTCGTTGGGTTTCTGCTGACGGGAGGCGAGACTGAGGCTGGCCAACATCTCAGCTTCTCTTCTTTCCAGTTTCCTAATCAACTCTGCCTTGAGCTGGGGGTAGTCAGTCTTCACTGCCTGGTCCAGGTCTTCATATTTCTTCCTGGCTTGTTTTCTCATGAAGACGTGCACCAGCTTAGCCTTCATGGCATCGTCGCAATTTTGGGCATCCGTAACGAGGTCAAATGTACAGAACCAGTCCTTTATCTTTTCATCTGGTTTGCCGTTGAAAACAGTAAGCGCGTCCTTGGGTAGCGTGAAGCTTCCGGCCGCCATGGGTAACTGAGGGAGGTTTGGAATTGGAGGGCGATGAATCTGGGGTTGCTGGGTTAGCTGATCAACGGCCTGACGCAGAGAGTCAAGCTGAGTTATAGGATTCCTCTGTCGTAGTTGCGCGACGAAGTTAGGGTCCACTACACTGAGGTCTGATTGGACTTGGCGGAGATCAGCGCCGACTTGTTGCAGTCGTTGGTCAAGTCCACTGTCAAGAACTGTCAGGCGGTTTTCCAAGGAAGACACGCTAGAACTGAGGCTTTGAATATTTGTGCGGTCTTGTTGAATTTGATAGGCTTGTTGCCGCAGATGGGTCTGGACTTCTTCTGGGGACAAAAGACGATATTGAGGATCCTTCGACGCTTTAACTGAGGCGGATGTAGAGGTCGATGTGGTTGTCGTTTGCTGAGATTCAGCGGCTGAGCTAGTGGTGGCAGTTGGTGCAGAAGTAGTTGGAGTAGCAATGGTAGCGGATGCAGTTGTGGTTGCTGTTTTTCTCTTCGGTGGTGGGGTCCGTTGCATGCACGTTGAACTGGTCGGCTTATCCCACCGCTGCCACCAAATGTAGCGAAGCGTAAATCGGTGAAGGCGGATAGGCTGATAACACAACAATCCGACACCAGCTTTATTGGGCAATGTAGAGGGCGCTCCTCGGAGGGCTCAAAGTATTAAGATATGGGGAACTCCCGCAAGAGTTTCTAGTTACACACGTTGACTACAACAAGAAAAGGAACTCCCTCGAGAGTTTCTATTACAGGGACCTCCTCAGAGATCTCAGCATAGCCAAACCAAATGGAGACATGGTAGAAGAAGAGTAGCGCATTATTAGTTAGAAAGTATTTAGGGTTTGCAGAAATAGGGAGCAAAGACTATATAGAAGGCAGCAGAGCTGCAAGTGAGGTAGAGAAGGCACGACTGAACTCTGGCAGACTTATACTGCGAACTGAAAATTCAACGATTGTAAAAAGTTTATATAGGATTTGAAGGTATGTGAATTGCTGCCCTGAGGGAATTGCAAAAAGTAATAAAAAGGATGTAAGGTGCACAAAAGTAACTAGAGCGTAGAGTTCATAAAAAGGACATTAAACTAGGGAGTAAAGTGGTACTAGGAGAATTTTATTGAAAAGATTTTGTATTTTATAATTATGGTTGAATAAAGTGTTTTTAACAAAAGTGTGAACTAGTTTTTAATATACATAGATCTTTTTGAGGGTGACCGGGAAATAGCCTGTTGTTACACTTGGATGCTCCGATCCTTGGATCCTTCGATGCTTCCTCCAGTGTCCCGAGAAAGTCGCACGGAAAGATCAGGTGAAATGCCGCTTTTGTTCGGTGGCTGAGGTGATTTAAAGGCAGATAGTTAGATTTAGGGTATGACGTTTCTTGACTGATCCCAATGATTTGATACTGGTAGACTTGCACGACAGTCGATACATCTCAAGACCAACCCTACGGTCGTTCATTCGCCGGTATGGCGACATCATGCTTTGATTGCAGAAACGCATACTATATATGAGTTATCCACCGGCAGAGATGGCATAGATGCTTTAGCAACCATCGTCGCCATACATGTAGTATTGGCACTAGTCGACTAGCAACCAACTTTAGTCGACAACCCTATGAAACGGGTGGAAATCGAAAAGCATATCCAGAAAATGTTAGAGCAGGGCATTTGTGTTCCATCTGATAGTCAATGGTCGTCACCTTGCATGTTGGTTGGTAAAAAGGATGGAACCACTCGATTTGTCATTGATTATCGACAACTAAATAAAATCACACAAAAAGACCGCTACCCTTTACCAAAAATCGATGAAATTTTAGATATGTTTAGTAAAGGGAAGTTTTTCTCTACATTGGATTTGAATAGCGGCTATTGGCAAATCGAAATGTTTCCTCCCCATAAGGAAAAAACCGCATTCATTTCACATATGGGACTTTTTCATTTCAATGTCATGCCATTTGGTTTGACCAATCCCCTGCAACATTTCAAAGAATTATGGAACGAATTTTTACTGAGTTGCCAGTTTATATTGACGATTTATTGATTCCATCTAACGATGAAAACCATCATTTGAAAATGCTTGAAATAGTTTTTCAGAAACTGTCAGACCATGGGTTGCGACCCAAAATGAAAAAGTGCGTGTTTCTCCGCAAAAAGGTCGAATATCTTGGTCACTTTATTTCCGAGAAGGGCATTGAGACTGACCCACGTAAAGTGACTGCGGTAAAGAATTTTCCAGTACCTATTACTATTAAGCAATTGCGTGGTTTTTTGGGTATGGCTGGATACTATCGACGATTTATAAGTAATTTTAGCTCGATTGCAGCACCAATGAATAACTTGTTGAAAAAGGATGAAGGTTTTCACTGGAGTGATCAATGTCAAATTGCTTTTGAAAATTTGAAACAGGCTTTGATAAATGCACCTGTAGCGTAGACATTTATGCTATGTCACTTTCACGTGTCAAGACTGTCAAGCGACTATGCAAATTAGTTAATGCTCAATGCTCATCTGGCTACCCAGGATGATGGTTTCCGGGATGCTTTGGTGTCTGCTGCTCATGATTCCGTTCCGATCTACTGCACATCGGGCACCCGCGATCATGTATGGGCTACGGGTCTTACCTCTGGTCAGCACCGTCGTTTGTCTGAGGTGCAAATCCCTGGTTTCAACTGGTATGGCCAACCTGTTGTCAGATTTGGGGCGTCATTTGCTCAACGATGCGGTAGTTCCGCGCTGGTCTATTACATCCCTATTGTCTGAGTTCTATCTCAACTCAGATCAGGCCGAGAAATCTTTGGTTGTTCTGTCGGATTCGCAGTGTCGGCAAATGTCTTTGATTCAGCAGGGTCGTGTGGTCATTCTTTCTGGTGCCACCTTTTCTGAGTTGGCTGAGGAAATCGAATCTCGATTTCTCCGCCGCCGACCTTCCAAAACTCGATACCTGATTGTTCATGCGGGAATCAACGTCGCTAAGCTGTCCCGACGTCTTTGGCGTGATGACTTCGCCAACCTCAGATCAGTCCTACTTCGTCTGCCATCTGCTCGTTGTCCTGAAGTCCTTATCAGCCTGCCTTTTGCCCATCCTGATGTTCCTACTGTTCTCCAGTTCAATGCCTGGTTCACCCGCCGATTTGAGGAGACTTTCTCGTCTCCCAGATTCACCGTGTGCGATCCGCTTCGTCATTTTCCTGATGATTACCATCTTGATTCAGGCGATCTTCGAGCCGACCTGCTTTGCCATGATCGATTCCATCTTAATCATGCGGGTATCACAGTATTGTGGAAGCAGTGGTGTTCCTTTATTCCGCCTATTCGCTTCCTTTCCTATTCCCTGGTTTTCCGCCTGTATCCTAATCAGCGGACCCCTATGGTATCCAAGCGTCGCCGTGGTTTGAACCGGGGCGGTCCAAAAGCTAAGAGGGGGCGTGTAGCGTAGACATTTATGCTATGTCACTTTCACGTGTCAAGACTGTCAAGGGATTATGCAAATTAGTTATTTGTGTCTGACATTTCGTGTCTGTTGAACTAGTGAGTTGAGCTGTGTCTTGTTGAGTAAACCTGTTGTTAGTTAGTTCTCAGTTGCTTTGCGTATTGCATAAATCAATACGTGACTCACCAGTTCTTGCGTATCCAAATTGGGAACAACCGTTTATTTTAACAACGGGCGCTAGTGTCGTCGGACTGGGTGCAGTCCTAGAACAGGACCAACCAGGTGGGAAAAGGCCTAAACCCATAGCTTATTCTAGTAGAGCTTTAGTTGGTGCTGAGAAACGTTATAAAAATGTGGAATTGGAAGGTCTTGCAGTTGTGTGGTCTTGTAAGCATTTTCAGCATTATTTACGCCATCGAGAATTTACTTTATATACCGATAACGAAGCCCTTAAATACATTTTTGCAAATGCCAAAAATCAAGGCTATACTAGAATTGCTAATAGGCTATCGCATTGTCAGAATTTCGTTTCAAGACTCAACATCGAAAAGGCGTAGATAATCCTGTAGCTGATTGTCTTTCACGTAACCCTCAACCAGTTGTCGTTGATTCGAACGTCGACCGTGCTGAAGGTGAAAATGAACTTATTACATCTAACAATAAATTTCAGTATGTATCTGACGAGTTTGACGTAACCGAAGATATGTTTCCGCCAGTGTGCATGATTGAAAAATATTCTGATGATGAGTGGTCTCAAGCACTAAAAGGTGATTCTGATTTTGGTCCTTTTATTGAGTATCTTGAAAAAGGCACATTGCCTAAGGATGACCTGACTTGGACTTTAATACGTGGTCAATCCGATTTTGAATTGAAAAACGGCATGCTTTATCGATATCGAACTGATATTCACGAGAGACGTAAAAAGGGTTCTGCTCGTTTAACTTGTGTCCCTAGAAAGTTTCGAAACTATATTCTGGAGCAGTATCATTCTGCAATAGATACTGGTGGTCATCAGGGTGTACCTCAAACTCATTATAAGATTGCAACTAGATATTATTGGCCAAATTTACTTACGGATGTTAAGTTGTTTATACGAAATTGTATTGTGTGCTAGATTTACGATAGGCACGAGGAACCCTCAAGCTCCTATGAAAATTTACCCACCAGTTACTAAACCATTTGAAAGGGTTTACGTAGACGTTATGCATTTTCCAATTAGTAAAAAGCAGAATGTTTGTGTTTTGGTTGTAATTGATCAACTTACCCGTTGGGCAGAAGCGTGGCCCCTACGAAATGAAAAGGCCGAAACTTTAATACGTGTGTTTTTGAATGAATTTATTTTGCGGTATGGGGTACCCACTGAAGTAATATCGGACCAAGGTCCAAATTTTCAAGCTGAAGTAACTACTGCTCTGTTTAAACTGAAGGGTACAAAGAAATTACGTACAACTGCGTATCATCCTCAGTCTATCGGCCTAGTGGAACGGGTAAATGGTACTATACGGGAAATTGTTAAAAAGTATGTAGATATTGACCAACGTGATTGGGACGTTATATAAACTTGCTTTCGCTATGCATGCCTATAGGACTTCATTGCATTCAACTATTCAGGATACTCCCTATTTTCTATTGTTTGGTCGGGATGCACAAGTTCCAGAGGATTTGTTGTTTGAAAACTTGGATAAGCCAGTAACTTCTTTGGTAAATTACAAGACTTCTTTAATTCGTACGTTGACGGAAAACTGGCACATTACAGCTCAAATTATAGCTGATAAGGCGGAACTTGTTAAACAAAGGTACGATAAACGTGTACGTATAAAGAATTTTGAAGTGGGACAAATTGTAATGCGAAATATTACGCAAGTACCTCAGCCAACAGGTAGAATGGCTAAGTTAGCTCCTAAGTACGACGGACCCTATAGGATAACTGAAGTTTTATCTGATCAAAATGTACGTTTACGTAATATGAAAACGGGAGACATTAGTAAAGTCATTCATGTAAATCGCTTAAAGTTGTTACCCGATATAGATCCCGAAACCCTTGAGGAGTTGGAAATTGACGTTGACGATCCAACTGCTCTTGGTGATGATAATATTGTGCGTACCTATGATAACAGTGATGCTGTAGCTACGAATGATGATGTAATTGTCCGTCATTGTGAATTGAAACCCACTGAAAAAGACCAAACAGAACAAATTCAAGTAACTACTGAAGATCCTATCGTAGTGCAACGACAGTTGCAAGGTTTAGAAATGGAAGCGGAAGAGACTACATCAAATCACAATCAAGAATGCACTATTACTTCCACTACTGCAAATAATTCGCAACACCATTCCGTGCACCAGTCTTCCAATTACCCAACGGATTCTTTCCGTGCAATCCCTTTTCCCCATGCTACAGTCACCTTAGTATCGTATCATATGTTAATATGTTCGAAAGACAAGCATCCTATGTGCACTTTGTGCTTTAGAGACAATTAATTCGTAGATTCTATCATCATCACAATTTTGGAAAAGGATGCCTAAACCGAGTAATGGAATCTTTAGAGAAAGAAGCTCAGCAACAGCAAGCTGAAGGGGGAGAATCAGCTAGAAAGATCGGTGAAGAGAGCGACTTTTTTTGTGCACATTGTTCATCACTTATTTAATGAATATCAGATAGACGGCATAGTCAGCTGATGGAAGGAATCTAGTTCAATTTTGTTCTTGTGAATTCTCAGAAGGAGCAATGACTGAAATAGCACAGTTTGTTATGTTGAAGCCAGTTGTAATCTCAGAATATCTACTACGGCAGCAATTGGAAATAAATGAGTATTGCCAAAAATACGGCATCAAGTCTATTTTCATTTTGGTGGAAATGTTGAAAAGCCTGCCGATTTTACAGGAAATACTACCAGCGACATATATCGTGATGGACTTAATGCGTATTGCTAGAGAAGTATGGTTAGCACAGAAGGAAAAAGCGTCTGCAGTATGTGAGGTTTAATGCGGAATCCCGGCGCATTGTAACACCGCGCTTTGATTAGGACTCTGGTCACTGGGCTCTCAACATCATCATTACGCGCAACTTGTATGGCCATCTTCGAGTTAGTGCGTAGCTGCCACATAAAAGCGCATGTCGTAGGTCTCTACGTCGTGTTTTTGTCGTGATGGTAGCATGGTTACATTCTTTCTTCTTTTGCTATTTTTCACTTTCAATATTCTACTTTTCACAGTAATTTTTTGTTTTGTATTTTTGTTAGTCATTTAACCGGAATTTATTAAAAGCTAACGTTTAGTATTTTTTCTAATCTGTATTTTTGTCTGATTATCTTCTTGGAATTATTCGAATTCTGGAATTTATTGAAAAGCAAGCAAAGTTTCTCAGTTAACCAGTACACACTGTACGTATATGACGGTTAACCAGAAAGAAAGAAGGAATAATCAGAGGCACTACCAGTAATACGTTCATACCTAAAACGCCTCAGATACGTTTAAATGAGGAATTTAACTATTATTGAAGTTTGGCTTGCTATATATCTTCTATTTTGTGGTATTTCATCTTTACGGTATTATTTTTGAAGTTTTTTTTGTTCGTGTACAGGTATACTTTTGCATTCTAACTTTGATATTTCCATTTTGGCATGTTGTTTTGTATTTTTGACTTAACCTTTGCCGTATATTAATCTAAAAACTTTAAAATCCAAAAATATTGAGTTAGTTCTTTATGTAGTTATTTGCTGTACAGTTGTTTTTGTATTCTTTTGTATTTATGCTTCGGCAAGCCACACTTCATAGCGAAATAGGTTCATGCTTTGTATATTGACATAGTGAATTAGAGTTAGTTTGTATTTTTACTTCAATACACATCATAAAAGCTCAAGTGAAATGATGGTGTAACATAGTTTTTCTCTTTTGGAGTGCATTTCTACTTTCTCTGTTAAAACGTAATCTCTATAAAACGTCGAACTTCTTTTCTATTTTGTGCTTATCCTAACTATCAAATTCTTGGCACAGAATTTCAAGTTTACGAGTACGGGTATTCTTTATAAATGTTTGTCTAATCCCCTTTGTGTTTCAGCTCTACGGCTCTTTCAGTGGTGTTTTTCAACGGTGCTACAAGCGGTGGACGTTGTCGGTGATGTCAGTCTTCCGACCAGGCTCGAGGGCGGGTGCCCCACAGTAGCCATACCACTGCCTTACCATCATCTACCTTATATTAGAACTTTTTCGTAGTTATATATATATGTTTGTTTTTGTGATAACCTTTAAATCTTGTCTTTAAAAATTTATTCTTTATTTTAAAACTTAGCTTTAATATGCTTGCCTTAATTTTTGTTTTTGTTGCACTGTTTCTATTTGTTTGTCTGCTTAGATTCTGTTGTTTGTTTTTGTTTACCTAGGTTTTGCATTTGTTTTGTGGAATTCGTAGGAACTTAATTCTTTCGCACGGGATGAAACGATAACAAAAACTTCGAAAACTGAGACGTTGATAACATGTTGTTAGCTTATATTTGTTAGGACTTATTAGGATATATATATTATTGCTGTTTGTGAAATTCTATTTGAAATTCTCTTTGAAATTTGTTGGGATTTTGTATTTTCTTTAAACTGCTATTTGTTATTGCACAATTCCGAGTGATGAGGGCTTTAAGCCAAGGGCCAAGAGTTGAGCTAAGACGGATTGTGCTGTAAACGGCAGTTTCTGTCTGTGCTTTCTACTATCTACTTGTGAACCTGTAATCCTACTTTTATTATTGTTAGTTAGTCTGTGAGAATATGTATAGTTTACTTGTATTGTTCTTTATTTTTGCGATGTTTACACTTTTTGATTTTTGTTGTATAGAATAACTTGTACCTTTTTGTCATATTCTGTACTTGTTTAGCTAGGATTATCATTCTCTGTTGTCTGCTGTAAATGTTGTATTTAACCTTTTGACTACTGATGTACAGATACCATGCCATATATAATCTATTGAAACCTTGTTGTACAGCGTAAACTGCCATATTTACTCTCTGTACAGAATTTATTGGCTGTACTGTTTATTCCGGAATCTATAATTGTTAGAGTGATTGGTGATAGCCTTGTGTGTTGGGATGAGATGTGTGAATTGGGTTTTCTAACCATAGAGGCATTTGGGTACTACTTTTTCATATGGGGTTTCGATTCCTTATTCTAGATTTTATACTTATTCTCTTTTCATTATCTAAATTTGAATCGCAGTATCGTTTAAAATGTTATCAAGTTACTTGCAAGTAAGCAGTTAATCCCCAGTTTCGCTTAGCCTGCATTTGACTACCACTTCGCTACCAAACTTCTATTTTTTTTCAACTTTGTACTTTCTTTTGTAAGTCACTTGGCTTACTTCTGAAGTTACTTTCGTTCATGGGCAGTAAAAGCGCCAGGACTTCTTAACGGTTGCTTACTGGTCGCCCATGTAGTTTTCTTTTTCTTGAAAATTTTCATCATTCTTTAATTCTCGAATTATGGTAGCAACTCTCCTTATCTCTGAATTTTTAGCGGGCGCTAAAAAACTTTCGCAGGGGGATGATGTGAAAAACTAGCAATTACGGTCTGCGATTCTACAGTCATTCTAAACAATCACTTAAAGTAATCATTACTTCTGTGTAGTTACGTCGGTCTGAGACTATGAGTCATCCGATCAATTAGTCTAATTAATCAGTTGGTTTATGTTGTGAGTTGCGATCAGTCGGCCAGTAGTGCCATTACTTTGTATTAGCTGTGCTTCGCCTTTTATATGGAATAAAACCGTAAGTTGTTTAATAAATACATTTGTACGCCAACCTAGTCTCATGTTTGATTAGGATAGGTTTAGATTAGGGGTCTAATTTAGAGCGAGTTGCACCCGTGAGAACCTGCGTCAGATTCGCCAACCAATTTCCGGTTTAGTGACCGGACAGTAAACCGGGGATTGATAATTAAATTCAGCTTATTTAAGGTGGTGGTTCTCTTCTGTGTAAATTTGACACTATATGCTTCAATTCTTTATGAAAGTAGATGAAACTTGCCAAATATGCTATTTGATGCTCTTTAACATTCTGGGACCAGTCATTTTTAAGTGAAAAGATAAGAAATTTTCGGTTTTTGGCATTACACTCTCAGTAGGTAGTCCATACATCGGATTGGATGTTATGGTTGGAAAGAGGGTACAAAAACGAACATGTTTGCTTATACAACCTTTGAGTGGTTAAGTCAGTATAAGCCAAAAACAATTTTTGGGATAAAAATGGCCATTTTCGAGGAAATCAGTTTTTCAAAATTACTGCCAAATCGTACACATAATTATTGTTCATTTATACTCAATCGATATGCGGTCGTATTGTAAATTTTATCAATGCCAATTAGCTGGGATTCGTTGCTTTAAGCTAGAGATTTGGCAGAAAAACCATTTTTGCAAAACTGCTATTATTTTGTTTTGAATATCGATTTATCAAAAACTAACCAATGGATTTGGGCTGTATGAAAACTCACAGTATTGCGGAGGGACAATTTTCTGGGTTTGAGCTGAAACATCTACACTTGCAAGAAAACTGAATACACATTTGCGAAATTTCGTGTCACCGCACGTTTGCCGGATTTTCTGGAGTATTGAGGCTTGTTGAGCCAAATCCAAAAAATCTGCCACGGCGCATATGTCCTTCATAGTGTGAAATATTTATCTCTACATCCATTTTTCTTTCGGCTTGAATTGCTGGGAATTTCCGTTAGAACGCTACATGCAAATTACATATAGCTACCGATCTAGTTTATCATACGTATTCACCTTTTGAATTCAAATACATGAGTAGTGTTCGTCCGTGATTGGTGTTGTTAAGTTGGGTTTTTTGGTGGTACTCGTCTTTACGATTTACAGGCAGCTGAGACTAGATTTATTGTGGCCGATTTCGTGAAGTGTTTGCTAATTTGTTAATCAATCTGCTAATTTGTAATTTATATTGTTTTTGGCTGAAAATGTATATTTTGTGGGCTTCATATTAAAGTCGTCGTGTTCTAGTTTTGGTATTTTCATGGATAGGCACGAGTGAGATTGTAGGCATAAACTACCGATTGTAGAACCTGCAAGTTAATTATTGTTTATTTATCGGTACAGCAACAAAGTCTTTCATTTCATTTTTACAAACTGGCGACCGTTTCATGCGGTACGTGCCTATATTTTCCCTCCTTTCACTCGTACCGGATAAAACCAGCAAAAATATAAAAGTTTTCTTTTTTAGAGTTTGCCTGCGTCTAAGGCACTTAATAAGGTAGATGAAAACTTTGTGATGTCTCAGCCTGCCGTGTTCAACTTTGAAGGGGGGTAGGGGGGGGGTCACCCCCAACCCAGTATTAGTGCGTGGGCTGGGTGTACTCCGCGTCCGTCGTTGACTGGAGTGGGTCGGGGCTTGCTCCGTCCCTTCCCAGTGGCCCCAACGTTTTACCGTTCAACAACCAGTTCTACCGCTGTAATTGTTCAAAATTCTCAAAGTTCTGGGGTGGGGCGAGGGAAGTCCCCCGTTCCCACTATTCGTCACAGCTGAGTCAGCGCCCTCCGAGAGCTGTGCCCGGGTCTATACCCAGGCTATCAGAGGGGGGAATTTCCAATTTCTGAATTTGGATGCGTCTCCAGCTGCGGCTATGGCCCTGATCTCCAACGTAAAATTTTCTTGTAATACCTGCCAGAAAGTTTTAAATCCAGAGCAGAACTTGACAGATCCCACCCGGCCGCATGCTGACCATGACGGTTTGGAGGTGAATCAAAATTTGAGTCCATTGAAATTCTCTGCTGTTGGCTGTACAACGATGGTGCCTTTGAATATGGCCTTACAACAGCATGGATCTGACGTTCCGCCCTCCAGTTATGTCTCACCAGAAGCCTACATTTCTGAAACGACTCCCCCACTAAGAGCAGCTGTTGCTCAAATTGATCAAACTTTGGCTGTTGATCAGGGTTCGGCTCCAAATTCTGACGTGTACTATCTGGTCTCAGATATGGCAGCCGATATTAATACCTGCTACTTTGTTCCTCAACAGGCTGTGGCTTCCCCTGGTCCGAGCTCCGCAGTCCCTGTGCAGCCTCAAAGGGCACTTATGTAGATGGGGGAGGACAAAAATTTTGCCTTGGTCCCCCCTTATGGTTCAAAAAATTTTTTGTCTCCGATTTGGCTGAGAAGTTGCCCCTAGGGTAAATCGAGGTCGCTGATTTCAAAAATCGAATCGAGAGATCGATCCGATCGATCTATCGGTCAGTAGAATCGATCGATCAAAATCGATCAAAAAATTGTTTGTTTCCGATTTTTGCGAAAAGTTGCCCCTAGGGTAATTCGGGGGTGCTGATTCCGAATCTACAGTCGAAAATTCGATTAGAGCTGCCAAATAGAGTTATTGACGAATTTTTGAAAAATCGATGAAAATCGATTTTTACGGTCGAACGATCGATTTTCACGAAATTTCGATTGCAGATTCGGAATCAGCACCCCCGAATTACCCTAGGGACAACTTTTCGCAAAAATCAAAGACAAAAAATTTTTTGATCGATTTTGATCGATTGATTCTACTGATCGATGGATCGATCGGATCGATCTCTCGATTCGATTTTTGAAATCAGCGACGTCGATTTACCCTAGGGGAAACTTCTCCGCCAAATCAGAGACAAAAAATTTTTTCGAACCCCAAGGCAAAATTTTTGTCCTCCCATCTACATAAGTGCCGCCTCAACGTTTGGTCAGGATCCCTGCTGTGGGTGCTGCCTGGGGTCCAGGGGCCTACCAGGGGCACGCTCGGCCACAAATGCCAAATTTGGGTCACCCAGTGCCTCCTTTGAAGGCAGCTCCGTCTCCTAACCCTCCCAATCCTCCTACCCCTCTGGTGCTCTCGACTCAGACACATGTCCAGCATTCCACTTTTCCGACAATCCAGGCCACGGATATTTCAGAAGACAAATACGATGCCTCTCTATACCGGATGTATATGGATATTGTATATGGATTATGTATATGGATTCGATCTCTGTGACGAGAGTAACGAAAGCCTCGCTTGTCATGGTCGATCTCCAAATGAAGTTCCTTAGGGCTCTTTTCACCAGACCTACCAAGCGTTCCCAGAAGCCTACAACCCATGGAGACCTTTCTGGAATGGTTTGTCAGATAATTTCCTGCTCAGTAAACAGTTTCTTCAACCGAGCGTTAAGTTCTTTCTTATCCATGCTGTCTTCCCAGATACTGTTGGATATCTTTGACGCCTTTGAAAACTGAATAGCATTATCCTTAAGTATGTACACCTCTGCGGGCAATAAATCTTTGAATAGCATGAACCGCAGATTCGGCACTGCACTCTTTCACTACATCTAAATAGATTGCTCTCGTAGAGAAGCCACTGAACAAAGCAATCCGAACCATTGAAGTGCCTTGAGAACGCTCTTTCACATAAAAGGGTCCCATATAATCCATTTCTGTATTTGTAAGGGCAGCTTGTTTCGAGTGCCTTTCTTCAGGTTTTTTGCGCATTCGATGCCCATTTGCCATTTGCCCAAAGTCGACCCATCCGACTTCCTGCAAATTCCACAGCTTCTAACGATATGCTTTACTCGTGAAGGACCCTGGGGTATCCAATAGCGTTTTCTAACTTCTACCAAGGTGTGTCTTTTGCCAACTGTTTAACGGCATAGTGAGCATCTTCAGTTGCCAAATTTGTGAATTTATGCAATCTTGGGAAAGTACAGGAAACTTCGTCTCTACAGCAATCGGGGTATTTATGAGACTTCCACTACAACGAAAAAAACAAATCCAGTTGTCTAGTGAGTTTGGTCGGTTTCTTTTCTTTCTTTAAGACTTGAATTTTGTTGTAGAAGGCAGTCATTTGAATACTGATCACCCACAGTTTGTTTGCTCCTTTCATCTCGTTTCCTCCAGGAATAATCGAAGACGGAATCTCCTGACAGTTTAATCTTTGGATGAGCCTTGTACAATAAGCAGTTACTCGAAGAAGCTTTATCAGAGTCGAGAATCTATGAATGTCAATTCCGTAAGGTGGCGTTTCCAAAACATCCAAATCTACACTGAGTTCATGAGAAACTTGTCGGAGACGAACGAAAGTATCGTCCTTGGGATTGGGCCAGTACGCCCAGGACGAGGGATCCGTGCCAATAAAGGATGGCCCATGAAAGAGTGTGATGATAACAGCATTTCGCCTGATGTACCTCTTGAGCGAGATCAGCAGAGTTTTCCTGGGATTCTACATAGCCAAACTTAATGTCGCCTTCTCCTTCTATCTCTGACAAGCTTCGTTGTACATATGGGCAAAGACCGTTTGTTGAATCCAGTGCAAAACAATTTGAGAATCAGTCCAGAGGGACAATTCTCGAACTGGCATGCGGATGTGCTTGGCTTTAAAGCGTAGTAACCGCACCCTACTTAGGTTACTTAGGGGCGGGGCAGTCGATCCATATGCATGGTTCAACTCCAGCAGGATATGATCATCCCACTGTGATGCCTCTGGTTTGAGGCTTTGCGTCCCAACCGTACCCTAGTTAAGGCACCAAGCACTTCCCAGCGAGGTATTGTCATCTGTGGTCGGATAAGGGAAACCCTTAAACCTGACACTGCTCGTCATGAACCAAATAGACAACGCAGGCATATGCCATGGTCAATACAACACACCAGATATATGGTAGCCACATAAGCCACTGAGCTGGCAGGTACTTTGGTGATTTGTTCTCGCTTAACTTCGACAGACGTATTGGATTCCTTCTGGGAGAAGACAGGCTAAGAAAGTTATATCACATTGTTGTATTTGTAAAGCTTTATGATTTAGGCCCTTTCAATGTGCCTGTTTCACCATCTTTGCCGTTTGAGCGCGTTTCTCAGTCTTGACCATTTGCTCATGTTGGAATCGACTACCTGGGTCCTCTCTTGATTATGAAAGGATCTGAAACTCAAGACATCTAGTAGGAAAAGTATAGATTTGTCTTTTCACCAGTGCAGCTAGCAGAACAATTCATCTTGAAGTTATTACTGATCTAACGACAGACCAATTCTTAATGTGCTTAAGGAGATTCATTGCGATATATGGCGTACCAAATACTATCATTTCCCACAATTCCACTACGTTCACCATTGCTAATAAAATTCTTAATAGAATTTTTAAATCAGAAATGGTGCTTGACTTTTCAGATAACAGAAGAGTCGGCTGGAAATTTATTATCGAATTAGCTACATGGATGGGAGGCTTCTATGAGTGACTGGTGGGTACAGTAAAGAAAGCACTCAGAAAATCGCTTGGAAAGAAAATCCCTTATCTCGCACAACTCCAAACTTTAATTGCCGAAGTCTCTGCGATAGTCAATTAACGCCATTTAATGACGGTAGGTGATAACATCACAGAGCATTATCTCACCCCAGCTCATCTCTTTGGCAAAATGCCATTTTCTGAACTATCTCGACTTGAAGATTAGCCGAAATTTCAGCTATCCAAAGTACCATCTTTGCTTGAAAAATGGAAAAAGCGACAAAGAATTCTAGAAGAATTCTGGAAAAATTGGCAAAGTCAGTAATCTAACTTCGAGCATAACTTATCTTTAAATTATCTTAACTTAGCATAAATTATCTTAACTAATTTTGAGCATAAATCAGATCTAAAAACGGGCCCGTTTACATTTCACAGCTTCACTGCATTCTTAAATTTCTAATTATATAGATTTTTAGGTTATAGTGAATAAAACAAACAAAGACTTGTTCTTTCTTCTGCTTTGTCTGACAATTTATCTAACATTACAAAATCCGGCAAATTGTAACATTAAATATAGAAAAATTAGTCGCCTCAGGTACCGAGTGAGACATTAAAGTACCATGTGAGATTCCAAAGTACCGAGTGGGACTCAAATGTACCGAGTGAAACTTAAATGTACGGAGTGGGGCGGTTATTGTTTAATAATTGTAAAGTACAGAGTGGGACTCCGTATCGAGTGGGACTGAATTTTATGACAAAAGCACCGAGTGATACACAATCGTTGAAAATTCTAACAAGAAGACCCCTAAAAGGGGGATGGTTCTACAATTGAGCTTTAAGAATGAATATCTTGTTGTAGCGTAAAAACTGATGGCTTTGCACGGGATAAAACTGGTGTTTTGGTCCAGACTCAGCCTATACATAGTTTTCGACCAGTACAGTTCCATAAATCTAAACTCATTTGTTCCAGTTTTTATACATGATGAAACCAGCACTCATCAGTCTGTGTGATTGACGCGAAAGCGTCCTCTAAAGTGTCACTACAGCTTGCGAATGAATTCAAACTTAAGCTTGGATCGATTGTGCCTGAGTGGTTCCATCGGTATAGCTTTGGTCTAGTCAGCAAAAGGGTGTGTGTTGTGTTTAATCTCACCTCAGGCCAAAACTTTTCGGGTCGGAGGTGCTGTACTCACACATCTTAGGGCCTTTTCAAGAAAGGGTAGAGTAGAGTTAAAATTAACTCGATCCTTTTCAAGAAAGGGTTAAACGAGTTAATTTTAACCCTGCGAGTTATAGAGAGTTAAAGTTTTTAACTCTGCGTTGTTTCTTGAAAAGAGTTAAAATTAACTCGCTCTAACTCTACCCTTTTCAAGAATCGCTGCAAGGGTTAAATATTTGCAGAGTTAAATTTAACTCTACCCTTTTCATGAAAGGGTTAAACTTTACTCTGTTTAACTCCCTCAAAGCGTTTTCCATTGAAATTTAACCCCCGTCAAAACACGCGGGTTAAGCAGAGTTAAAATCTAGATGGTTGTTCAATTAATCAGTACCAATGAAAATTCGCAAGTTAAGTCGTTTCTCTTGTTTCAGATGTTTTATTATTCAATTAAACAATATTTTATTAGCTATTTTCGATATCAACATTGGCTGCAATTTTTATTCATTCCAATTAATTTCACTACTGCAGCGTCAATAAAAAGTTTGTTGCGGTTCATGTGGTAGTATAAATTAATGCACCGTAAATTTAAACATCTTCGTTGTATAAAAACAGCGTTTTGAAGCAATTTTGCCAGCAAATAAACTCTAGAAATGCAATGATGTCAGTCAACCAATCAGAAACTTGCAGGGTTATTCTCATTGGCTGCACATACTTGCTTCATTTTGATTGGTTGTTTTGAATCATGCTGAAATATTCTTGTAATTGACGAGGGGTCAGTCTAAAAAGCGGAAGCGGAAACGGAAACAGAAGCGGAAACTGGGTCTAAAAAGCGGAAACAGAAGCGGAAACGTGGTCTAACAAACGGAAACGGAATTTGGACTAAAAAGAGGAAACAAAATAAGGTCTAAAAAGCGGAAACGGAATAAAAGTCTAAATAGCGGAAACGGAAAAACTCTTGTTAGTAAATATACTTTGCCCGCAAGGTGGCGCTGTGCAACTATAAACTGTCCAATAAAATACGCGTTTATGAACAGCAACCAGCAAAAGCAAATGTTGAATGAATGCTGTGTGTTAGCTAAGTGCAGGCTTATATTCCGAAAACAGATTACGTGGTGGAGCTACCACAGGACCTCCATTACGGTGAAAGTAATGGACGTAGAACACCTCGGATAATTGCTGCGGCAGTTGTTCAGTGTCAGCTACCCCACACCCCAGACAAAATTCAAAAATCGCTGGCACTACCCCTAACCGGCGAACCGACTGGGTGGCTGTAAAAAAACAGATTACGAAATTGGGCAAACTTGAGCAAACTTGGGCAAACTTCCAAAACGCTTTGAAAGGGAGGATGTTTGGGGAATGAATCGCTTTGGGAAATGAGTAAGGAGGGTATTTCAAAATTTTTCACAAAACTCCAAAAATAAATCTTTTAAAAGCACTATTTATACTTTTAAATTTACATTTTGAGTTTCGGAGAAAGCAATTTATGCAATTTTACGGAAGACCTCTCACATTTGTTCCAAGCACTCTTGATGTATAATTTTATGGGTTCTAAAGCTTTCCATTAATATTACGAATTTTATCCATAACGCTTTAATGCCTAAATTTCCTGAGGACTAACGTTTTAAAATGACCGATTTCGCATTTTTGGCTGGCATTTTTACTGTGAGCACCAAGAGAGACGAGACCGCCACCAATCGATAAAGAATTAATAGCTCTTCCTTTAATAATTAAGCATTGAATGGTACCCCCGAACCACCCGGAAAAACGTAGAAGCCGTCAAAGTCGGAAAAAGTACGAATTTTTGCAAAACTTTCATTGCAGAAACGAATTGATTTCTGGATGCAAGCGTTGATTCTGAGACGGAGTAAACTATTGCGTTATTTTAATGCGCAGAACGTCTATATCAACTGGTGAGAACGACTTTTTCTCTGACGCACACAGCCGGCCCAAGATTCGTTTGAATGCAATGCAGCGCTCGAACAGGGCTCGAACTCGAATTCTTCAAAATTTTCATCGCCGGCGGAAAGCTGTAGAAACTCCAATTTTCCATCTGGTGTAGAAATATTCTCCCAAAATAGGGTGGACGTGTTGAAGAAAAAGGAGCAAATGCCCAGACTGCCAACCGGCAACTGGACCCTGTCCCAACAAATAAGATGACGAAATCACCACTTGGGCATATGGCCCATCCGACATTAAAGGATTCAATATACCCCGTCCACATTATCCTTAGAACCCAAGTTTTCCGTCAGTAAATAGCTAGTCGAATTTATTAGTTATTGCTAAAGTTGTTGAAATAACCGCAAAGTTGTACAAATGCTGATTAAAATGATTGAAGTTAGTCAGTTACCAAAATTATATATATATGTTATAATCAAGTGTGTATCACAGTAGAGTTAGCAGGAAAGACAGAATGAACCAGAACAAAATAATTTAGAGGGTTGTAAACAAAGATTGTCGTCTTATATTCATTTCAATTTGGGGAGCTTGTTCCTGGTTCTGTGCAAATTTCCACATGTTTTCACTCATCTATTGCCCTTTTCAGCTTTCATTTCCGCTTTCTACACCCCAATTCCGTTTCCGCCATTTAGACGTGATTTCCGTTTCCGTTTCCGCTTTTGAGACCCTGTTTCCACCTCCATTTCCGCTTTTTAGACCCCAATTCCGTTTCCGTTTCCGTTTCCGCTTTTTAGACAGACCCAATGACGACGAGTCAGTCTAAAAAGCAGAAGTCGGAAACGGAATCAGGGTTTAAAAATGAAATTAAACTGAAAGAAAATGTGATAAAACTTTTGCATGAATGCTTTCGAACATATTTCTAATCAACCGATAACCAACTTTTAGCATACTAAATATTTAATTTTTCAAGTTTTCCACGAAAGGACCATAAGAGAACCGAAAATGTTTTGTACTTCCAATTTTGCTGAGAATTTTTACGTTTCGTTTTAGGCAAAAATTGCTTTATTTGATTGATACAAAAACGGCACTTTAACTTTAACTTGCAAATGGTTGCCCTTCAATAAAACGACCGGAATAAACATTCACAATTTTTCGGAATCAACATTTCTTATTTATTCCCGAAAGTTTTTAAATTTACGTTCGAGAGAAAAAATTGTCATAGAGTTTTCTGCAAAATTACATGAAAATTACAAATTTCAAAGTTGCAGAACATAAATCTGATGTCCGTTTATATTTATACTTATATTGCACTTATACTCCCCTCCCCTTATAAGTACTTCATGGCACCTTTTTCAGTTGGTGCGACAGCTCTTTTCCAACTGTTGCATAATCGCTTGTCAAATGCTTGAGAAAGGAAGTAAAAATTAAGCTTGCGAATACATTTTAGCTAGTTTCTCTGCAATGAACAACAGTTTTGTGATTCGAAAAGATTTGCTTTAGTCTGCAAAAACCTGAAAATGTGTTTTTCATTTTTCCGCATTTTTACCACATTTTTCATAACTCATTTTCAAATTCTAGAAAGACAAATTGTTTTTTCTCATTCATTAAAGAGAAAGTCTTAAGTTACATTTTGACATTTGTTTTCCAACTCAAAGTAATGAATGAGTAATAATTGTTCTAAGTTGGTGATTCCAAAAACAAGGTTTTTAAGAAGGGTAGGGCAGAGTAGAGTAGAGTTAAAATTAACTCTTTTCATGAATGCATGGAGTTAATTTTAACCCTGGCATTTTTAACTCTTTTTAACCCTGCCGTTTTTAACCCTGCAGGGTTTGAGAGAGTTAATACACGCAGAGTTAAAATTAACTCCATCCTTTTATGAAAAGAGTTAATTTTAACTCTACTCTACTCTGCTCTGCTCAACTCTACTCTACCCTTTCTTGAAAAGGCCCTTAGTTTCGTTTCTTCCATTTAGCAAACTATTTGTTGTTTTTCAAGTTTCGAGAATAGTTACCTATTTTTGGTCAACAGGAGAAAAAAGCTTTGATTGGCACTGTACTCCGAAGGAATATCTAATCGTTGTCGCTGTCCGCATAACTACAGATATGTAGATGGGGCAACCAGCAAATTGTCGACGGTGAAAAATCAGAACAAACTTATGCAAAGCTAATACAACGTCTTGTTAGAGTGATTCCTGTGCGGCCGGGCATAAAATCCGGCAGGTAGACATCACTCTTTTTGACCCGTTTACTCCAGATATATATAAGATGTTCTACCCGTTCTAAGGAATAAATTCAAAGTCAAGCTTTAGTCAGTGTCGATCGCTGGTGTATGTAAAGAAATCACCGCCTGTCATCTTGCCAGCTTCGTGTGAACTGTGAACTTCAAAATCTGCAGATCTCGTTTGCATAAATATGGAGGTGACTAAAACCAGGATCGGGATCAGGATCCATTTCAGAACCAGGATCAGGATATAATGGAAATGCTGTCGAACGTATAACTTACATATGTCACAGTTCCACAATTGGTAAAATTGCTACTTGTGATTAATACTTGTTTCGTATGTTTCGTTTCAATTCTTGCTGTAATCTTTTTATTGGGTCTAGATTTATGGGTTTTTGTGATAAATTCCACTGATTTGAACTGCAAGTGCAAACTAAGCTTAGGATCTAGAATCCTGTCTAAGCCCGATCCTGAAGTTACAAGGCGATCCTAAAGCTGATCCTGTTTTTAGACACCGATCCTGAACTCAGGATCCGCCCCTAAGTCGAATCCTGAACTTATAAGCCGATCCTGAAGCTGATGCTGAAGTTATAAGCCGATCCTAAAATGGATCCTGTTTTTAGACACCCGATCCTGAACTTAGGATCCACCTCTAAGTCGATCCTGAAGTTATAAGCCGAACCTGAAGCTGATCCTGACGTTACAAGCCGATCCTGAAATGGATCCTGTTTTTAGACACCCGATCCTGAAATCAGGACCCACTACTACCCAAATCCTGAAATGGATCCTAACCCTGATCCTGATGCCGATCCTGATTTTAGTCACCTCCCATAAATATAGGCATCCTTTAACGCTGATTGATATCCAAAGTCTAGAGGGGGCAATGAAAATATGCTGCAATTGAAATTTTGACGGGGGGAATTGTGAGAAGGAAAACAAAACCTTCAAGTTGCATAGCCATCGTGCAAAAATAGCATTTAAAATATAATGTTGTTACAACGCTATAATATAGCGTTGTTACACATATTCGATATTGAAATTACTTGTAGGCCCCACCCCCCCTTCGGTTAAAAAAATGAGCTGAACAATATACGAGAGCAATGTTGAAGATAGGCAATATTTCAATTGAGGAGCCTTTGATAGTGCATTTCCTACTATTGTCCGTGTAAATAGTTCTGCCTCCAGGCAGATTAAAAATTTTGTGAGCATGTGATTGTTGGTTTACGTAGGCCCAATACTTCGTTGTCATTAATCATCGGTTTTGTTTTTAGAATTTTCGGTCGTAAGCTTTTTTCACACATGTGCAATCTAGAGCGTTTTTCCACACTTTGCTGAACCTTTTGAAACGAACTTATTTTTCAAAAACAAAAGTCCAACAGTATATCTTCTTGCTCTGGTTTCAAAAGATGAAGTTTTGCATACTTCATTTTAAGCTAAAGGTATATTTTAATTAAGGATTAGGCATTTTTCAATTTCATTTTATATTTTAATTTTCAGTTCAGATTTTTCTACTATTAGTAAATTTGGCAAGCTTTTGTGAAATCTCTTCTCTTTTATAGATTGCCTAAAGTTTTTGAATTTTTTTCAAGTCGGTCTAACAGATTTTTCAACTTTTCTAAAAGATGGGCTGTTAAGAAAGGATTAATGTAGCTAGCTAGCCATCAAAAAAGCAAGCACTTGACTACTGGCTGTGAGTGAACCTTCTTCAGTTTTAAGTTTTATACGTACTTTAGGTGAACTGACAATGTCTGCGCTGCGCGGCAGAAAACCAGTCTTGTATTGGCAGTGATTGCACTAACTTTCTAGTTTTCATTCAAATTTAATGTTAACTTTCTCCAGCTAAACATATCAAACTTTCTGTTATTATGAAACAAATAGAACAACCATATCTGACTTCGTCTCTTTCGGTTTTTTCTTGTTCTTATTTTAAATTTGCTGCCATTTCTCTTCCACGCAGCTGTTCTAATTTCTTATGCTAATAAATAATTTTAACAGATATTTTTAGTAAGTCCAGTACAACTGTTTTCTTTGCCCTTTTTTGAACATTTATTATCAAACCTTCTCAAGTGTTTGCTTGGCATAGACGCAAGCATCCTGTTAGACAAATCAAGCGTGTTACCTAACAGTTTGTTTGAAGAGCTGTACTTTTGATTTGTGATAAAGCTGATACTTTCCCGGCTTGGTAAGTTCTTGAACACTAAAGCAAGTAGCGCTGGAAATTTGGTCAGGGGTAGGTAACAGTCTGAGGCCAAACGATAGCGTGCCTTGAGGACAGGGATTTCATCCATTTTAAGGCCTAAACACAGTCTCCGCCCTTCCCTGAATCAGGTTTTTTCGTTTCGTTTTCCTTTCAAAAATTTGGAATCCGTCAGGCTTCCAAACTTCCAAGATTCAACCTATTGTATTTTTATAAAATTTTGTCAAAATCTGCATCTAGCATCTCCCATTTTCCAAAGTGGTTGTTTATGTAGTTTTGTGTACAACCTGCAAAACTGATCTGAAATATAGGCAAAGACAAATAGAATTCTTGACGTGCCAGCTTCTTGTTAAACTTTCTAAAACGCGCCATCACAAATCTACATTGGACTGATCCTTTTCTTCTGTTAATGGCAAATGAACAAAATCACCCCGTAGAATGTATGCTCTAGAATTAAATCATTGTTTCGGAAAGTTACTTTGTTTTGTCTCTCCAGCGGAATAGCTTCCCGATCTCGTGGTATGAAATTCATTTTCGCTATTGTTATGCTCTGATATGCAAATATTAGAATATTCAACTTGAGTTGTGCCGTTAAGAAATTTTCCGGGCCGGGACCTGCTGAATCGAATGGACCGGGCCTCGATGCCGGAGTCCCGATTTAAGGACCGGACGACCCCGGTGAGGCCCGGTAGTTCCGGTGAAGGCCCGGCGTCCAAAAAATGTCAAACAATAGTTAGCCTCTGCGGCTGACCGGACCCGGTCTCGGGCCCTGTCTACCGATCCAACAACTGGGCCAGGGTCGGCCCGGTGCAGGCCCGGCCCGAGCCCGACCGGAGACCGAGGCCCGTTTCAAGGCCCTGGCAGAAGTCTTTATTCAACGCACGGCTTAGTATATTTATTTTTACAAGTAACGAAATGTGATGAAGATAGCCCTTTATGTAGTTTAAATTAAGTAAAATGCTTAGATTAAAAATAAGCTTAAAAGTCCAAGCTAAATCTGTTGCAGGAGCTTGAATAAATTTTAGTAAATAAGTGTTTTGAAATTTAGAAACACGTCATTTTTTCTGGAATTCTTGCAAGCTATTGTCGATTAGTTCACGCAAAGCCTATGCAGTACTATACAAAATCGAAATTGCACCAAGTCAGATTGGGATCAACAGCGGTCGGTTGGCGACCAACTTGTCATCGACGCTCGACGCTCACAAACGAAACTAAGTTTAAGCTAGTCTTCGTCAACCTATTTTTATTGAGCAGTCCGAGAATCGTGATTCAGTTCAGATGCCTGAACATTGAAAGTCGGATCAGTTATACATTTGTGGGGGTCTTTAGGGAACCTATTTGTGAAGGTGGTCTGCCGTTAGTGCGCCGAGAATGTGCCAGGGTTCCCTATCAAAACGTCTAAAGTCAAAACGTCTAACGACGAAACGTCTAACGACGAAACGTCTAACGACGAAACGTCTACTGACAAAAACAAAACCAAGGACAAGCCCGAACGGGAGGCGTCAGGCACCCTCGTACCCACGAAACCAGGACCTAGAAGAGAGAAGGGAAGAGGGAGATTCAGCTTTTCACTCACCATTGAAAGCAAAGAATTGGTCCCGCCGGGGATCGAACCACGGCCCTTCTGACTCCGGAGCAGACATGCTAAACTACACCACGGGACCATCAGCTGAACTCCCATTGCAGGCTTATCAATCTTTCCTATGCCTGCTTCCCTTACATAATTTTTCTAAAATTGTGTCAGACGTTCAAAACGTCTAAACTTTAGTCAGTATTCAGTAATCAGTAAATAATCAGTCAATAATCAATGTCTAGTCGAATACTGAAGCTAATGCAGAAAATAAGAAGTATATTTGAGACAATTTGTCTTTCAGAATTTCAGTGTCCACGTTTGTGCACGCATGTCTTGTCCACGTCCGCCCGCCCAAAAAAACAATAAAAACACAATAAGTTTCTTTAAAGTTCGATTTTCAATAAAACTTGATGAGAGATTTTTGCGAAGGTATTTGCCCAAAACTTTCCCAGACCCACACAAAATAAGTAAAAAATAATCACTAAAATTCCGGAAAGTTTAGACGTTTTGAACGTCTGACACAATTTTAGAAAAATTAGACGTTTTGTCAGTAGACGTTTCGTCGTTAGACGTTTCGTCGGTAGACGTTATGAACGTTAGACGTTTTGACTTTAGACGTTTTGAACGGACACCATGTGCCAGAGAGACTACCAGCTGTCACACTCTTATCTATTATGTGCTCTTGGTAGCAAGGTTGAATGTCGCAAAGTCGTTTATGTCGCGTGTCTCAGGTCACAAGATATCTTTCCTCGCATGTCGCGTACCATAGCCACTCATATCGGGGTCTAGGTTTCGCTGCATGTACTGAAACATCCTGTATCAGGAATTTAGCCTGTGACTGCCTCAAGGTCAGCTACAAGTGACTCAAACAAACAAACTCCAACACGACGATAACCACGTAACAAGCGGTAGACCGTGAATCAATGTGGCTGTGGCACAATCCACATGAGTTGCTGGCACTGCTGCTGGCGCTATTCGTTCATCTTCTAAACGGGCTGCATCAACCGGCGGCCCTTTCGTAGTTTCCCCACCAATACATTGGAGCAGACTCTTCATCAGATTGGTGACAATCTGATCTTGGCAGTGACTTGCTTAGCTTGCGGAAATTCCAGACAGTTCCATCTTCCAATTCTTCCAACACCACTACCTATAGTATTGCCATAGCGAAATTTTCTTTTGGGAACCTGTGGAAGGAGGGAACGGACATAATCACCAACGTTTTATTTTGGTTTGCATTTTACTAATTTGCAGTTTCTTTACGGTTTCTTCAGCAGATTCTTGTGAAAGGTAGAATTGAGTCCCGTACGAACGTACCAACCAAACATTGAATCTGCTGGTGATTTCCTGGGATACTTGGTAGTTGTAAATCTGCTAGTCGCTAGAACTTGTCGAATTGTTTCTTCCCACTTAAGTCCTTCCAATTGTACCGCTTGAATCCGCTCCTTTATAACCCTCTCTGTTCATTCGTCCAACTTTACCGTTGGCCAATGGATTGAACAATGCTGTGAGGGTATGTCTGACATTATTGGCAGAAAGGTAGGACTCAAACGTTGAGTTCCTGAACTGTGATCCCTTGTCCGTTACAATTTCGAATGGCAGGCCAAATCTGGAAAAGATGATATCCAAGAAATTTGTCACTGCTGTTGAATTTGTTCTTGGAATGCCGTATCTTGGTAAGTAAGAATTCTTAAGGGTTCGCAATGGTACTGAAGTTCTTTACAAACCGAAGATAAAAAGTAAAAGATGGCACACCTAGAAAAGACTTCAGGTCTGCGCGGTTTTTTGAAGGAGGGGTTTTTAGAAGCTTTTCTTACTCGGTTTGATTCCATCTTTGGTTAGATGCAGCCCAAAAATTCTAAGTCGGGCTTCGAAAGAGGAATCTTTTCTACTTTATTCTGATATTTCTGCTGTCTAGACCATCTAATACATCATTTAGTCGGGCATCGTGTGTGTTCTTCTTGAGTTTCAGCTGTAGCTAGAATGTTGATACAGCGACGTACCAGGTTTCCTGCAAAAATGATTTGCATCATCTTTTGAAAGTTGCTGCGGACGAGGTCAATCCCATAGGTAGTCTTCGGCATTGAAATAGACTATCTTCAGTGATGAATGCTAAACTTGTTCAGAGAGGGCCTTTGGCGCATGTTTAGTTAACTTATCAAGGGTAAATAGTCCGTAGTGGGCATTATTATATCTAACATACATCGATTCTGGCACTACGTCAAAGTCGAAAGCTTGTTGTTCGAAAGGTGGGCTTTTCAAAAAGATTTTTTGAGCTCTGGTGGATTAACGGCTTGACCAATTCTGAAACCTTTTGCCACGAATATTAACTGTTATTAGTGCTGCATATTAAAAGTATTCCGGCTTTGAACGCTGATTCCTTCTTTAGCAATAACAGATCAAAGTTTGAAATTTGGCAAAAAGTTGCGTCCTAGCCTACCCCAGCTTTTTGCCAGTTATTAGGCTCTAATAGGGGTAAAGTGTGGGTAAGTTTCGAGGGCTTTGATTTTCCAGTTAGTGTGCTGGCTCACTTTTTGTTAAGAAATGCCTACCTTATTTTTGGGACTGAAAAACTAGCTAGCGCAGTAAAATGGGTTCAAAAACTTTTTTGTTTCAGATTTCGCCGAAAAGTTGCTTATAGGAGTTCTTTTACCTACTAAATCCGAATATCATATCCATATTACGATATGACGCTTCTTTTGTTCAGAATGCACTTCCGACATACAACAGTCTTTGAGCTTTTTGGAGTAATCGACACCCATGTTCAAATTAGCATTTCTAAGCGCTGGAGCGAAGCTTAGTAGCTTTATTTCCTGCACATCTTGGTACATTCACTGGATTTGTAGTGTGAAAAATTGTAGACGATTCTGCCAACGTACTCTGGAGTAATTGACTCACATTCTCGAAATGTCACTAAATAACAGCGATAACTGTGATAATGTAATCTAGCACTGTGAACGCAACGATTAACGAAATCACGTAACCTTCACACAATTCATACAGATCCTTGGTGCATTAACTTGAAAATAATTTGGACTCATTTGACCAACCACAGCTCATAAGACCTTAGTTAACTTCACGTCCACCCTCATGGGCCTTGGGCGCCGTAGGTTGCACGCAGCGTTCAGTTTGTAACAAAGTTTGTATCCGTGTCTTGTCAAGTTTTGGACCGTCAACACGAGCTTGTGAAGGCTCTACAGGATAGTACGCTGGGTGGAATTCTTTCAAACTTCAAACTGTTTTGCACCAAATTGGCAAAAAACTTTTTCCAGCATCGAACTTTTAGTGAGATTCGTAGCCTCCTCCCCAAGTCTCACTTTAGCAATCAAGCTTTGGTTTCAATGGCTCACTCCCCACAAGACACATGTTTTATCATTCCGGCTAGAAGTGAGCATAGAACATGGCCAGCCCCAGAATGCATAAATCGTAACAGTGTCTTTTGTCGGTGCTGCGAAGTACATTTTGTCCTAGGCGAATTCTCAACCTCAAATTAGTGGCAGGACTATTCATTAAAGCGCTTGCAAACGACAGAATATGAGGGGCTGAAGCTAACTGCGGTTTTACAGTCGTTAGCGTCAACAGTCTCGGTGATCTTATAGTTTCTTATTTGTCTCGGTGACTTGTTCGTGCCGTTTAAAAACAACAAAAAACATCTACGCAAGGGTTTCAAAAGGAGACTGCTGTAGGCGAAGCACAGATAAGACAAACATGAACTAAGGCATTTGTAATAGAGTTTTAACAAGACGACGTAAGAGCTGTGTTCCTTTTGGGGTTTCCTTCTTTGTATCAAAGTGTCTTTTAAGTCTTCATTAATGTTGTTACCCGACCGGGTGATGCAAACCGGCCGGCCGGCCGATCAAAACAGGCCAGCCGGTACCAATTTTGCCCTATTTTTCGTGTACTTTGTAAAATTTTTAGCATTAAATGATGCATACAGTTACTCATGGTTATGCATAAACAGATAGTATCAAGTATTTTCCTGGTTCTGAAGACCGGCCGGCTGGCAGGCTGTTTTTGATCCGGCCGGCTGGCAGGCTGTTTTTGATCCGGCCGGCTGGTTGACGGGCCGGATTGGCAGCATTGTGGGCCGGCCGGTGCCCGACTGGTGTCCGACCGGCGGGCCGACGGCCAAGAACCGGCCGGCCGGGTTTTATTCCGTCGGACAACAACTCTATAGTCTTCATTGCCTAAGGAGCTAAATTTACCTTCTCACTAGTTTTACAACTTCAAAATCTAGAGAATAGAATAAACATGTTAATAAGCAGATTCGCTGAATAACTAGCACCAGGGTTTCGATTAGTGTTAGAGATTGGGTAGATAGATGTAATGAGATGAGTTATTTATCCAGAGAAATCCATCCACAAGATTTGTTTCAGCCTGGCTGCTGGTAAAATGTTTCGGTACTTTGAGGCCTAAAAGCTTATGAAACTAGATTTAGTCCTGGACTGGCAAACCAAATGCAAATTTCGAGAAAATTAGAAACGTTGTTGTTATCTCAAAAGCTTCAATACAGCACGGGAACACTAATATTACGAAATTCCAGATTACGCTAATTACTTTAAAGTCCAGAACGCGTAATATTTTACATACTAAGTAAGATTTGTGACCGATAAAATTTTTTTATGGCATGGTCGGAACTAGCTTGGTTAGGGACCGACATGCTCATGTCTAACCAGGTGTGAAAGTCTACTGAACAAAACGTTGTGTGTTCGAGTACCACCGCAGGTTCGAATTTTTGGGACCCTTGCTGATATAGGGACTTTATTCTTCTTTCTTTATTTCTTTCTAACCTTAGAAACATCCTTCATGGAAGGGATAGCTGAAAGACTAAAAGATCTTTTTAAGTCTAAAAACTTTATATAAAATTTTTGGTTTCATCTTAGCAATATAAGCTTAATTTTTTCTCATGTTGGGAATGACAGCTTTTTGAAAACCTCCACTAGAAACTTCGTTTTAAATTTGAAACAAAATAAAGGAGTAAGCATTTTAGCAGCATTGGCCTTTCAGTCTTGAACTTTGAAATAATGAAGTTTGAAATTATACTTACTATGCAATTGACAGTCTGTAACATACAACTTGAAGTTACTAAATTTATCCTTCTTAGTTCCTCCTTTTAACCAATTTTCGCTAAATAATGGTATTTTTAGAGAAAACTACTTATAAAGGGAGGATTGAAAAGAGATTCAATTGCAATGGCAGGAAGATTGGCAGTTATTCAACTTTCCCCTCAGATATTCAACTTCCTTTCATTTTAAGCAAATTTAACTCAGCCTGTTACGTAATTTAAAAAATGACATTATTTCGATTTAATGTCTCTGCACGTATATGTACTTGAGTTTGTTGTTTGATTTCAGGGTTGAGAACACTTGGGTTACACAACGCTATTTGGAGTGGCTACGTCAACTTTTGACCAGCTACGGAGGTCCTTGGTTGACGCAAGCCTCTCAATAGCCCACTTCAGGAAGAAGTTGGACGTGCACTTTGATTTGATTACTTTCGTAATTTGTCCGAAAGGTGACGTTACAGCGTGAACTGAAAAAATATATCAGGAGAGATTTGCAATTTCATTCAAATTACTGTCGATTTTCATGTACAACCAGTCTACTGTAAAGGCCACGGCAGTCGAAATTGTGCTATTAATTTTTGCTGAAAAAGACGCTTATTTCACTTGACAAGTTGGGAAGGATGGGGTCGCAATACAGACGTTAATTGTGTCAATAGATGTCTGGCGTCTGAAGCCTCCTTATCCATTCCAATTCAAACATGAATCTTTGCATCAGACTCCAGGCTTCCTTACGTGTATATTCTACATTCCTTCTCTTGGTGGCTGCTACACAACTTCAGGCTGTCCCTGTTACCATACCCAATACCAAGGGTTGCTGTCGAAGTAAGGGTGTATCTCAATATTGTGCAGATCAATTGTGTGACACTTCAAATCCCCCAGGACCCTTTGCTGTCTTCAATGTAACCACTGAATGTGCCAGGTGGTTCCCAGAAATTTCCATCTGTCTTGCTGACGGTAGAAACCACAGACCCTGCTGTGAGAAGCGAGCTCAGAGCAGCGTCACCGAATGTCTACCCCTCTGCGATGGTTCAGCTCGACCGCTGAATATCACCAACTGGGATGGGTATAAACGCTATGTCGCTTGTCTAACACTAAATGTGGCTTCCGTGTTCTCGTGTATGAGGGAGGGTTATGGCAAAATACCAGGACCACCTGTAGATGTCAGGATACGGGTGGTGAGTCACAGCACGGGTATAGTTGAATGGTCCCCTCCTGAAAAATTGCCCAACATGGTTGATCACTATGAAATCTACTATGCTGATGCAACCAAACCCACACTCGTGTCCAAAGTTACGTCTCGTCAGACCTTTGTAAAGCTTGGTCAGTTACAGTCCAATACAAAGTATCTGGTTTACATACTGTCAGTTTCGGCGGACGGGGGCCAGAGTTTGAAGTCTGACAGTGTTCATATTGTCACAGATGGGGTGGCCCCAAAAGTCAGAGCTTACCAGGCCACTGTTGCAGCCAGGGAAGGCGACAGCGCGACTATGGTCTGTGGAGTGGTGATTGCAGGAAGTCAAATGTCAAAACAGCTTGATTTTAACTGGGAAGTGTTGGGAAACGACGGAAGATATTTGCCCCTTGACTTGTCCCGTGACACAAGTTCTGGACCAAAGTACGAAAGCAGATCCTACCTGGTGAATACGGAAGATTTAGCAACCACTACATTACCTTCAAGTATACAGAACATATTTCGACCAGAAGATCTCGACGGATCTCTGTATGTGATGACTTTGTTTATTCGATCAGTCGATGGCGCTGATCGAACCAAGTATCGATGTTCCGCTTCCAATCAGCTTGGCAGAAACTATGCCATAGCTCTTCTACAGGAAGCTGCCGAAAGACCGATACCCTCTCAACCATCTAATATTACAGACTGCTGCGAACGACGTGGAGTGCGAGAGAAGTGCCTACCTGCGTGCCAGGCTGCAGTCACACTCCAGCCCTCAGCAAGACACAGGGAGCATCCCCTGTTACCGCTGCTGCAGTGCGCCCTAGATATTCCTAAGGTACTCAAGTGCACAACGGAAGACACTGACTATTCCGCCTGCTGCTTACGACAGCAGATACCCCTTGATTGTCTGCCACTTTGCAGCAATCAGGGACATATTCCCATGCCTGTGGCTGTCTATAAGTGCTTGATGCACCAGAACTCTATTCTAAACTGTCATATGGAGCATAAGCGTAGTCTCCCTAACCCGCCTGAAGGCTTGGTTGCTTCCACCGACTATAACGGGGATGTGATGGTGCATTGGGACTCTGAGCCTTCAGCTACTGGGTACTACGTTTATTATAGAGAAGCTGGATTCAGTGATCCAAAGTCTCGATGGGAACGAGTACCCTCAGCGAATTTGCACGTTACATTAACAACATTATCCTATCGTCATGTCTATGAAATTGTTGTAATCTCGCGAAATCAAATCGGGTTCAGTAATCGTAGTCGTTCAGTTTTTGTCAAAGTTGGTGACAATTCCTATTCCTATGAACCTGAACAATCGAAAAAGAATAGTAGTTATGAATTTTCTTAGAATCTAAATATACATATTCTATTGTGCGAACGCATTTATTTGTGCTTTGATTAGTAATTTGTAAACTTCTGTCCATATTTAAGAAATTGTGTATAAGCTCAACTGTGTAGGTATGTGCACCCATTTTGTAAATTTATAATTGTTTTATAAAAACTATGCTTTTATCCAAACGTTCGCTTAGTTTTAATTTCAGATTACATAATGCATAGGATATTGCTTTCTTCTATCTTACTATTTTACTCGAAGTCGGAAAGCTTAGTATTGCAAGGGCAAACAGTCACAAACCTCTTCATAGCGACCAACAGTTCATAGAAGCTTATGTTACAATCCTTATTAGACTCCGATCTCTAAGATTTACTGTTCATTTAAAAATTAGTTTAATGAAATAATTTAAGAATCCTTAATAAGTTTTCGCTTTTCCGGGTGAGATTCTTTAAATATAAAGAATTTTAGTAATAGCTAATTTTAAAATTAATAATAATTGTAAAATAATTTGAATACATTTGTGATTGATCTGCAGCAAGATTTAAAATGTTAAAAATTTTATATTTTGAAGTTTTCCAAAGGGATACCAAGAGGAGACACTTTTGGCTCCCCTTGGTTCCCGCTTGGAAAACTTAAAAATTTTAAAATTTTGCTCAGATCGATCGCAAATGTATTAAAATGCATCCATACCAAATTTGAACTAAATCCGTTAAGTTTTGCGAAAGTTGCGCACAGGTGTGCGTTTGCCTTATCTCCAAAGATTTTAGTAGCCAGTTATCAGATTTCAAATTTAGTTTGAAATTCAGTTTCAAACGTGCACACTAGAGATGAGCACGTTCCGGATTTTTTTCGGCCCGGCCCGGCCCGCTCCAAAACAATGCTTGGCCCGGCCCGGCCCGGCCCGCTGTCAAAACGTTTCGGCCCGTCCCAGCTCGCAAACTAACAAAGTTCGGCCCGGCCCGGCCCGCCAAAAGAAAATTTCAAAATTTAACTAACAATATGATTTCAAAGGCTTTAGTGAATGCTGGAAACGCTAAATTATACTACGAAATATTGAATTTTGCTGTAAAACAACCTGAATGAGTAAATGTAATGCTAATTTTAGTGATTTTACAACATTTCTTAGAGTCGAGCCGGCCCGTTTCGGCCCGCTGTTAAAAAATTTCTCGGCCGGCACGGCCCGGCCCGCGGGCCGGGCCGGGGCGGGCCGGGCCGACGGGCCGAAATGCTCATCTCTAGTGCACACTCGCTACTAGTGTTTTAGAATTGCTGTCCGGCGGTTGCTCAGACATATATATTTTTAGTAGGAGGCAAACTGAGCTAAAAAATTGCAAAATATTTAATATCAAGCATTAAAGAGCCAATGGAAACGGTTTAACTAATGTAGTTTGATTGAATTAACATTCAGTCTTGAATTTGTTTTGTGAAAATTTTCGGTTCTGTTCAAATTTTAGTATTGACTTCAAATATCTGTGCTAGGCCGTTCTAAAACACCAGTCTCAACCTCCACACGGTGCCAAAGCTCTCAGGCACGCTTATTGGCAAACGGCAACTTAGTGGCTCTTGATTTAAAAAATATGCGGACCAACGTCTTTTGAAGTCTACTTTTTTGTCCAAGTACAGTAATCAGAAGTGATAATTTTGCAAGACATTCGCAACAGCTGGTGCACTTTGATGGTTTACAATTCAAACTGGCTTTGACAAACTTTAACTTTTATTACTCTTCCATAGAATTATACTGTACTGGTTTCTCATGATTATTTAAGTGTAATTTTTCTCCTTTGGAAAGCTAGCCTTTAAATAGATAATTTGCTGTTGCTGATATGAGACTTGCAAACTTATCTCATTTCTCAAAACTAATCTGTCTAAAAACTGTCGGAAAACTAGACACAATTACATACGTCCTCTGGGTTTAGAACATTTTGACAAATTTCTAACGTAGAGGTAGACAACTTTGCGACGTTGGACCCGAAAAGTGTTTCCTGCTATTCTCACGATCTTGTTGCAGAGCCTGAGTGATGTTATCCAACTTTTAAATTACAGGAAAGTTAATAAAGAACAAACATTGCGCATATCCATACTTTAAATTTTGCAGCATGAAGCTTTCAATTTATGCCCTCTTTTTAGACATGTTGAAAGAGTATTGTACCATAGAGTGGATTTGTGCAGAAGATCTGATCTTCGCTCCTGCATGCTGATTTCCTCACACAACTAAGTTTTCATTTTAATCGCGGAAAATTTGTTTAATTCCTACAGCTGTGCTTGCTTTTCTGAATCGGCGAAATGAAAGTACGAACGAGGGGGACGGAACCCACACCTTTGCCGATCTACATAGGCCAACGCTCTACCGATTTAGCCTCCCAGGCACAATCAATCCAACCTGAAGTTTGAATGCGTTCCCAAAGTTTGGTTCTAGTTCTTGTACATACAATGTGAAAACAGACCTGATCTAGTAGATGAATGTACCAGTGACTTGTTCAATTATAAGGTAATGTGCTGCTTATTGAACTTCCTTGTTCAGATAAGCCATTTACATTTTATGGGATACACCGGATTCCGGAACTGTAATATGATCTGTGGCATTTTATTAGAAAGTATCTGCATTTTTCTGTAGCATTCGGATCCGTATCAGATCAAGAATTAAGTTTCACATTTTACTGTCATTTTCAAACTGGTTTCTAAAACTTTCGCTATCCAAATTTGCATCAGCAGACTTGAAGATTCGCAAAAACCAATCTGACTATTCAACGGAAAAATCCTGTTTCAATTTTTGAAAAATGTTTGTGCGAATGTAAAAGTGTTGCACAAATTTACATTGACCCAATTGCCTAATTCTCCCTAATTTTTGAAATGTTATCAAATCCTATAATGTCACCTTGAAACTAATTTTCAGCTTGTCTAAAAATGTTCATTTCGAGTCTAAAAAGTGGTTGTTAACGTTATGTCATATCACCACCATGGGGTTAGTAAAAACAGTTTTCTAGATCTTTGTGTCATAGTATGAAGCATCTTCGGATGAGAGAACTTGACAGCGAAAAATAGAAATCAAGCACCTAGCCATTTTAAGTAATGCTACATTGTTGCATAAAGGATTGCGTAAAAACTGACAACTGTTAGCTTTCAAATAAAATATCTAGTCAAAACAAACAAGCAGGCCCTAAAAGTTGCAGTATTCCTTTGTAGACCTTTTCTTTAATCTATTGCAAAATTGTTTTTGTTGGAAGCTCTTTAAAGCGTTGGAAGCTCCAGGTTTACTTTACAATTTCACTTGACTTCCCTCATCAGGGAGACCAGGCTTATGCTTGTCATGCTGGGCTGAACTTGTGAGGTCCAGCGCAAGCTAATTCCCTAATGCACCGATGTGTAGCTCCCAAGCTACACTGGCGCTCAAAATCCTGCAACCGTTTAGATTGCTGACAGCCGGAGACTGCGGGACGGCTCTCAGTTCTTCTGCTTAAATAGGTTCTAAAACCTAATTTGCATAATCCGAATGCAAAAACTCTGACCTAAGCTAGCCCTGTGTTGAAGATAGGGCTTCTGAATGGAGAAATGACTCACACTACACTGCACTAAACATATAAGTTTCCATTTTATACATTCCTGCTGCAGCAGGGATAAAAATCTGTGTTACTGTGAGATCTAACTGGCAGTAGCCAAACGTAACAACCCGCCGACAGTCCGCAAACTGATTTTTCTGCAAAAAACTTGAAATCTATTTTCCGCAGTAACAATAATACGATGTAATAAACTAGTATAGAGGAAATACAGCCACTGGAAGGAAAAGCAGAAACCTGTGGGAAGAATATGTCACAATAATGGCTTGGGGCACAAATTGTAATAGAAAACCTAAGCACAAAGTATTTCTTTAAACCTTACCTTAAAACCATAACGTGATGATGAAACTATTTTGTAAACCGTTGCCAGTTCAGCGGTTGAAGGGTAATTTACAAGTGTGAGTTTGCTTGAAGAATTACAGTGTAAATGTGTTTGAAGTGTTTCAGGATTTTGCCTCAGCCATAACTGGACCTTAAACACTCCCACAGACGGTTCGTCAACCATCTCAACACGTATGTCTCAGGCAAAATCTAGGCAGAAAACCAAAAACTCCAGCTTTTGCTGTCGTGCTCATCCCATACTTGTGTTGGGTTGCATAAATCCGGTTTGAAATAGCAGGGTTGAGGTTGAGATTGGGGTTGCATTCCAACCCAATGTTATCATTAATTTGGGTTAAAACTTTGGGGTGGTTTTCGGGTTGAAATCGTGGAATTTCAACCCTCCTCAGCTAGGAGGTTGAGATTTCAACCCGGCTTGAAATAACGGATATCTAGCCTTTCGTTCTAGTCTTACCAGTTTGCCGTAGCTAACAAATGGTACCAGGTATAGTAGAATTTTAAAAACTAAAGATCTTTCACTATTTTCATGAAACGTGGCATGAAGAAATCGAAGCAAAAAAGCAAGCTATAAATAATGTAAAGAACTCGTTGATCCAGTCTCTTCATTAATTTCTTTTGTCATTTTTGTGGTCGAAGTGAGTGTTTTATTTGGCACTCTATCAATGCCTGATAAATTAATGAGTTTTGGATTATTATTTGTCGCTATAAACATAACTTTTTGTGTTTATAGTAATTTTCCGTTGCACGCCTTCAAATGTAGCAGCAGTCAGAACAGGAGCATTCTTCACGCTACCCTTTTTTTGGTTGAAAACTGGGTTCAGATCGGGATTGAAACAGCTCAACCCGGGTTATAATAACCCGACCCCAAAAATGTTTAATATCATTGGGTTGAGCAACGGGGTTTAGCCAACCCAAAAATTTCAGCGTTGAACCCAAACATGAGTTCAACCCGGGTTGAATTCAATCCGATTTTGATAACATTGGCTCAACAGATTTTCCGGTTTACCCGACACTATTGTAAGCGATAATGGCGCGCAATGCACAGCAACCGAATTTGGAAATTTTTGCTTGAGAAACGGCATTTCCCACAAGCTAACGCCTCCTGACCAGTACCCTCAATCAAATGGTGAAGCAGAACATCTGGTGGAAACATTCGAGAACACAATGATAGCAAACCCAGAGAGGAACCTGCAGGCCCGCTTGTCAAAAGGTTTTGTTATTCTATCGCACTACACCACATCTTGTTACAAACAAGTCACCTAGCCAACTACTACTAGGACGGAACATTACAAGACTAGACCTGATTAAGAAGAAGCTTCCACAAAAGAATGATGAGAACCTTCTCTTCACAAATTTTAAGGAAGACCAGCCGGTTTGGTCCCGATCTTACTCAGGGGAAGGAATGGGACAAAGGTGTACCAAGTAAAGAGTGGGGATTCTGCGGTACGACGTCTCAAGACCATGTGCGAATACGAAGTTCGAATGGAAGTCCTGATTTTGGCAGCTCATCTTAGTATGTTTATGACGCCACTATTCCTATGCCTGTCTCCAACCAACGCTCGGATCGTGCTGTCCCTGCCGAGTTACCACTGCAGGACAATTCTCCCAGAGAACAAGTTCCTCAGCGGCGTTATCCACAAAGAGTTCGTGACCAAGTGGTCAGACAAGCGCCGTTAGAATATGAAACTCAGCAATACTGCCGCTAGTTTCATATTTCTATTAGAGTGTTTGTGTTGAAGCGAATCAGGCATAGGAAAGAAGATTGATAAGCCTGCTATGGGAGTTCAGCTTCAGCCGATGGCCCTGTGGTGTAGTGGTTTTAGCATGCCTGTCCCTATTTTGGCTAGCTTGCGTTGATCAGAGAATAAGTCCCGGCCATCAATCTGGGATCAATTTAAAAATAGAAAATTCTGTTCAAGCAGAGGACAGAATTAGCTTCCCTGTTTCGCTTTTTTCACCACAAACTGCATCAAAGCAAGAGATTTGATTTTATGATTTCTTTCTTACAAACAACTTGCTCAAAATTTGTGTCAGAAAGTCCAAATACGAAAGTACAAATAATATTCTAGACGATATACACTCTAACACTGGATAATGGCCCATGTCAAGATAACAGTCAGGTTTGCTGCGTTTTCTTATCTATTAATTATTTTTTTGAAGCTTTTATTTTCGTAAAGTTCTAGGGGTGGGGGTTCTTAATATTTCCTAAAGATTTTATCTATAAACTATGTATAGTTTCACTTTTTGATAGGGGTTCTTGGGTGTCTGGGCTCTGGGGTTCTAGGGGTTGAGTGACTGAGTGAGAGCTCTGTAGATTCTTGAGGATTTTCAACTTTTCGAAGAGGTTTGATCATCACAGCTTGGTTTTGATTTTTTCATGGGAGTTTTTGGGTTCTTGGGGTTTTTTAATTTTTTAAGAGATTTGATCCGCAAGTATCTACATATTTTAAGTTTGCTGGGGTTTAGGAATCCCTGGGTTCTGGGAATTCTGGGGTTTTTAATTTTCTAGAGATTGCATGCTGAACTTAGTTGAACTGTAATCTAAAATACACAGAGAACTATCGCTTTAGGCTTCAAACGGAAGCATTGTAGCTCACAGCTGAAAATTGGACGACGCCCTAACAGTCCTGGATTAACTTCTAAAAATTTGGCTATCTATAATTACTTCATATTTAAGTTTGATGCGGTTAATAAAACAGACATAGTGAACATATAGTGAACGTAAATAGTCATAATGAAACCGGACAAAACCGCAAGAAAATATTAAGAACCTCCTATTTTTGGTGGAGTTCTTAGGGTTCTACTTATATCTTGACACGGGCCGATAAATAAATATTGTATACAATACATTGGAAAGTTCTAAGCTCGCGACACTGAGAATTTTGGGAATATTTTTTTCTCCTGGCCTTTCTCCTTTATTATCCAAACAGTTCAGTTTCCATCATATCGAAATCATTTCTCTTGGCCAAGCCCATTGAACAAATCCACTTTTGCATGTTCGTGGTCTTCCGGAAGTTTGCCACAATTATTAACTGTTTTGTCGTTACTTTCATCGAATCGCCCCTTTACAGCATCCTCTTCGTTGAGTTCATCTTAAATTTCACAATCAGCTACGTCAACAAAAATCTATTTCCAAACAGACCTAGGTAAATTATTCAAGTTAAGCCATCAGCGCAACCCGCTTCTATATCAGACTACACAAATCCATGCTGGAGCTGCATACATTACGACATGTAGTTATAAAATAAATGGAATTGTCACTTCAGCTACTGAGACTGGGCTAATAATCAGCTGGGATTCAAACTCATGACTTACTACACTCTAACGCTCTGCCAACTGAGAAACTGAGGCTGCAGTTTCAAAGACCTACAAGGACGGAAGTGACAACAATTTCGGAAAAATGCGCCAGTGCGTATACCTGGTTTGCTCATTTTTCGTTCCGTGTCCTTCATTTCCTCAACTTCCGGTTTTTGCTGATTATCGTTCTCGGAATTTTTTCGTTTCTTGTTCTTCCGCTTGGCTTTCT
>JASAND010000877.1:0-30055 GCA_030248195.1 Trissonchulus latispiculum | reverse complement strand
GATGTATATAGAGGTTTCCGGGGCAGAAATGAATCTGAAGTCCATTTTTCGTTTCAGCTTTTCGTTAGCTCAAAATAAGCTTACATCTTAAGGTTAAATCTTTAGCTTTCCCTTGGTTTCCTTGGTCCCCCCTTAGAAATCGAAAAATCGAATTTCGCTAAATCGAAAAATTTTGCGATATTTGAACTCAGCGTGGTCGAAAACATACTCCACACCAAATTTTAGCTCATTTGGTCAAGTTTTAAGAATTTTGAGGTCGGGGGGGGGGGGGGGGTAGTCGAGATAAGACTCAAAACCTTAAACTTATCTTAAGTTTCTCTTTTTGACGCAGCTACTTTTCACCAAGTCCTTGGCTGGTTTAGATCCCTCGCTTTTGTGTTAATATAGGTAGACTGAAGTTTGGATTTTCGAAAATTGAAAATATATATTATGGCGCTGTGCTTGCAGTCTATCCTGAACTTGAGCCTGAATTCATGTTTACTCTTCAGGCAAACTCATTACTATCAAACTATACAGACTTTTTACGACTCTCCCAACTTTGTGTTTTCATTTTCTGAAGTTTACGAGTGTTTTCTTAAGTTTCTACACTTTTTCAAAGAACTACACAATCTTCCCTCTTCGTTGCCGATGAAACCCTGTCTGTTCCAGGAAAAATCTTTGCTGCAATCTTTTTAGTCTTTCAGAAAGAATTCGCCTATGTTGTCGATCTTGAGTTTGTTGACGAACAATTGGAGGTGGTACAAACCACGAATCTTCAACTTCAGAATTTATGGCCTTGTTGCTACCATTCCGAGTTGCTTTCGCAGTCTGGCACCAACAATCCGGTCTGAACAAAGCTGAAACGTCGCCGTAATCCTTTAATCCAATTTTCTCCGGCGGACCAAAAACGAGATTCTTCATTCCCTGAGTTTTGCTTCCTTTGTGACTCGGTATTACCAACTTGGAGTTCGATGCCTTTAATAGCCTTCCGTTGGCGATCGGCATATTTTTGATGTGACCGTTGATAACTGGACAATTGTCGGTTTCGCAAAGGCTAATTTCAGTAGAAAAGGCTAGCTTCAGTTTCGGTAGCTTAAACTTTCTTCAGGAAGGATTGTTAGTGCCAGATTGCGAAAGCAACTCGGAATGGTAGCGATAAGGTCAATTCCACAGCTGAAGATTCGTGGTTTCTACCACCTCCGATTGTGTGTCAACAAACAATGATCAACAACACAGGCGAATTCTTCCTGCAAGACTAACAAGATCTCAGCCAAGAGTTGTCCTGGAACCAGACAAAGGTTTCATCTGTAACGAAGAGGAGAAGAATACTCTCAAAAACCAAGAGTTACTTTGGAGTTAAAGTAGGCAGGTTGAAGTTTGGAACTTCACCACAGATAAATCGTCTGACTCTAATGAACATCTAGTAATCGATACGAATAGGAATTTGTCGATTTTTCCTCACATAATTAATACGCAAAGGTTCCCCCGTTTGGGGGTGGTGGTAGACCACTTCGACGGCGCATACCTCCTCCCCGTTTGGGAGGTGAGTCATTAAAAGTGGTCCCCGTAAAATTGGCTGATTCTGATTGACTGTTGGGGTTGGCGACCCCTCCCCCCAAACGGGGACCACTTTTCGTCTCCCCCCAAACGAGATACGGTTTTTAAATAAGCTAACACTACCCTAATTCTTTGCGCCCCTACTTGACGAGGAGGGGATCACTCGCAATCTGATTGGCTGTTGACTACCCCCCACGTTCCACCAAACGGGAGAGGGTACGTTTGATCGACCCACAAACGGGGAAACATTCGCGTATTATAGTTGGTTTATTACGGTTGCGCAATGCACTGCAGAGGAGCCCTGCAGTGGCATACTCTTCCTTTATATATAAAGGAATTATGAACTCTTGGTCTTACTATTGCCTATTAACAGGGCATTTGGAACCTGTTCTTAAAGGTAATTCAAGCGTCAGTATAAACACTCTTAATGTTCTCAGCTACAGCCTGCAGTCTGGGCTGCAGATGATATAAACCCTTAACAATCCATACAGAATCTTCCCTCTAAAGTTAATGAGGGAACACTCGCCATATAAAAATTTTCTATTATTTCTTCACTGTATAGATTATGTATGGACAGCTTCTTCGTGCACGAAGCCTAAGCTGATAAGCATTAGCTTTCCACTGGAACTAAGTAGAGAGAGTCTATGATTAATGTGGTGGCGCAGGTAAGAAGAGTTAAACATAAGGCATGCACTGTCTGTCTACTACAGCTTGCAAGGCGCCTTTTCCCTTATAGTCCACCTCACAGTTTCTTATGAAAAGCTATATCTTTCCATTCTCATGAAGTTGATGTTGACTACTTTGCCGTTAAATTAGACATACAGTGTCAAATACTTGGATTTGATTTTTATGCGGCTGCCTCAGCCGCCGCATATAGTCTCGATATCTTATTGTCCATGCGTTGTTCGCAAAGCAAAAGCGCGCAAAACAAAAATTAGCGGAATCTCACAAAAATTCTCTACTCGAGATCTGAACTTGTTAGTTGAGCTGGGAAGTAGGACCAATACTCCCTCCAGCCTCAATTGGCGAGATTGTTTACTTGATGCTAATTTTCTCAAAACTTAACCACCTTAGCTCTTTGTGTGGGTGCTCTCAAACACATTATCTGATTGATTGATTTGTAATAAAATTTTATAATTCTAAAAATTTTAAATTTTAAGTTTTTTAAGGGGACCAAACTAAGGGGAGCCAAAAAACTTTTTGCCATCGATCGAAACTGTCCATACAGGGGTATGCTGTGTCGCAACAGACAACTCTGAAGTCTGCTTTTTGATCCAGCTTTTCCGTAGTTCAGTATAAGCTAAAGTTAGTAAGCTTAATCTGTTAAGATTATACTGAACTAACGAAATGCTGGTTCGAGCAGCTATCGTTAGCTGTCTGGCATTAGCAGAACCTGTGAATGGAACATCGGTGGTTTAACACGATTAGACAAAAAGTAAGATACAACTATAAATAAATAATTAAACATTGTGCTTACGTACAATGGATGACGTTATCATTGGGTTCTGAAGTAAACTGTAGAAGCATCTGTTCGCTTATCATTCCGTCATAATAGCGCTCAATAGCTCAACATTCTTATCAACAATTTATGTACATGTTCATGTCGTCCTTGATATTTTTGTCTTACGCGAGCACTCACTATATATCTTCTCAGAACTTACACCTCGGATCTCTTTAACCCCCTCCCCCCCCAATTCGTTTATTTTAATAGCTTACGATAGTGACTTCTCTTTTGGTGAACTCAGCTTGTATCAGCCTTAGTTTTTGCTACTGGATCACCCACCCTTTAGGCAATGCGTGCGTGTTTGCAGTTAATAAAAGGAAATAGTTACTTGTTATCTTGCTGTTGATGCTGTTGATAATTGGTACTCTCATGAAAATTTGAAAAGTTATAAGGCTCAACTGATATTTCATAGTCAGTCAGATATTCTAAAACTGGATCACTTATATCTTCCAAATGCAGTAAACTTTCCTCAGATGCAATGCAAGCGAAAATTGCATTTAACTTTGATTGCGTATGCAAACCTTTACACCCTGCTATTGACAGAGTTTTGAAGAACTGGTTTCTGGATAGTTTTGCTTATGGCACAAACTTGTACAGAAATGCCCATACGTTCAAGTATGGTATTAGTGACTTTGCATTCTGTGTATGTTTGTTTGTAACATTTGCGTCAAGTTTTGTAATCAGTTGGTTAGTTTTTGGCAATTTGATATGTCTTTATCAATTTATTTTCTGAAAAGTCCACTTCAAATTCTGAAGGAATACCCGTGACGGCAAGATTTTTTGTGGTAATGATGACAGGTGTTAAGGTTATCGTCGGCAAAGCTGACAAGGGAATGGCGGGTTATTCCACGATGATTTCGCCCAAAGGACGCTCATTTCATTAAGCTGAAGAATGGTCAAGAAGAAGCTAGATTTGTAAAAGCCGTTGCTTGTTTTTAAAATTTTGAAAAAATCGTTTTAAATATTCTTAAAAACTTATTCCCTAAGTCCAAATGGGCTTTGAAATTATCTGTGAAAGTTGACGTCCCGTTTACACTCTGGTACCACCACGGCACCACATTCTTACACTTCTCATAAAGTCTTTTGCGCAGGATTTTGTTGGGCGGCATTCTCACCAATTTCATTTCAATACCACTGTCAGTCGACGTAAATTGGCAGATATAGCTTTTCAGATATTACAAATTTTTCGAAAGAAACGCGAAAAAGAGAAAGAAGGTAGTAATTTAACGTTTCCATGTTGTACTGAAACTTTGAAATAGTGTTAGTAAAATTTTAAAAATTTGCATTTGGCGGACCGGACCGGGCCGAAAAAGTTACTGAATTATTGTTTCTAACAACCAGATGATTTATTATCTCTAGCATTCATTTTTTCTTATAACTCTAGAATTCCAAAGCTTTGATAGCCTGAGACATACACATTTCTGAGACTTGGCGATAAAGCTGAGTTCGATATAGTCAAAGAAAGTCAATTTTGTCCTAGATAATTTTAACGACATTGGTATGGGACTTGATAAAACCACACTGTGACATCTTATGAAGCTTACTTTTAACTTTTTCTCTAAAGGTGTTCTTGAAGGCAGCTGTGTGAGTATGTATCCCCCCTGTGTCTCATCATATTTCAATGATTAATAATGTCCGTGCTGACTTTTCTCACGCGAATCTAAAGGCGATAGCTATGCTTCAGGGAAGCCTCTGTACTAAAGAAAATTCCATGTAGAAATTATGGGTTTTATGGAATATCCACGATGCTAATTGCATTTGGGAGAAAGAAATAGAGCCTTGCCGAGACAGCAGGCTTTCCTCAGATTATCACTCCAGTAGTTTTATGCCTAACTTCAACTGCTTTTGCTGGTGCCTGTGCTTGTACTCAAGACTGCTCTTGTGTCACGATTGCAACATCTAACAGCAAAAATGCTTTCCCTCTCGAACCTATCTGTAAACGTAATTGTGGTAGGGTTCAAGCCTACAGAGATGTGTACGTATCTTAGGAGCGTCAAATAGACGGATCTACAAGTGTTGGCGACGTCTACCTCCGGCTAATCCCTCCCAGCATCTACGTATATACTACTATCCACCTTTGGTTGCGAGAGGGAGTCTGTCAAATTAGTGATCTCTTGAAAGACCCTAGGGCGCTTTCAGAGCTCAGCTTTAGAAGAAGAATGTTGTAGGACTTTCTCTGATGAGCTCTGGTGTGGAGAAAACTAGATTATATTGTCTACCATTATTAGGCTCAAAGTCTTTGGAACCTGAGTAATTTCGAGGGATAGGATGATCTTTGTTGCTTTTCTTTGTAGAAGAGAAGATACAGTGTCCACTCTTTCCGGCCTTTTTTCTGTTCATGTCCTGCCCGTAAAAGGAAATTTTTGTTTCTAATTGACTGATGTTATAGCTATTTACTATTGAAGGGGATGGTTTCCTTTGGGCGCATGTTATTTGCACACTAGTCAAATCAGATGGAAAATTGGTGAAACTTTCCAAAATAACTTCGTTTAGGTTGAAAACACATCTGGACAATCCTGCTTAGAAAACTCTACATTCCAGGCAGATTTTCCTATTTGTGAGGTGTGTACATGTCCGTTTTTCATAACATCTTTCTCTTTTTTTAGTATCGTGAGATAGAGCCAAGTACCTTATCATTACGTCAACTCAGCTGAAATCAAAACACCCTTTAATTCTCAAGCTACTAATGTTGCAGGATTAAACGAACTTTGTCAGTTTGAAGGTCCCCGCAGAGGCTAATTATCTAAGGATGGTTATTTTCCAATTATTATCCACTAGACTCCAACATTAGAAAATGTAGTTTTTTCTCCGAACTACCAGCTTATTTCCAGGAGCTGTAGAAAACTTATTGTACAAGCAGAATGGCTGACGTTTAACAGATGTGTTTCACAGAAAAATGCCCCGGCATCCTTTTTTATCTGCTGGTGAAACTGATGCTAGTTTTGAAATCGCATGAGAAAGTTGAAATAATTTTCAAAAGTCAGGTTTCGAAGTCGTTTCAGCCAATTTCTCTAAAACCAAGATTGACTTAAAAAACTTCCAAAGTTCCCTAACCGTTTGAAAGTAACATCGAATAAGAAACCGTAACATTCTTGGAAAATTTTAATTAAGTCTGCACAAAATAGAAACATGCAGCCGTTTATTAAATTTCTCAAAAACCTAAATTAGTTTGTCCAAAACCATTAAGTTGAAAAATGCTGAGCTACATATTGATAAATGATTTTTGCGATACTAAGGAGGGCTCACACGTGTGAGTAACTTTCGCAAACCTCAACCGATTCAGTTCAAATTTAGAATTATCTTGTCTAGCTGTTGGAGAAATTACCAGAAAAATATTTATTTGTTTATCATGATGAGGAGAACCAATTTTTCATACTACTAGATTTTCTTTTCAACGTATGTAAACATGCCTGCTCCACTGGTTTAGCTTAGCAGAGCCGGTGAATAGGAAGAGACCACATGAGAAAGCTCTAAAAGGATTCCATACCGCAAAAAGGGAACATTATATCTGAAAGGAAGATAAACACTAATTTAGTGATAAAGGTAATCTGATTCAAGCTGAATCAGTTAATCCTATTTCAATAGATGGCCATTCGGCATGAAAATTTTCTCTGTATCCTTTTACGAAGCTTTACCTTTTTTCCAAAGCCGGGTAGTTATCCCTGGTCTGGTGCAATCAGTGGAATTGCTCTGTTCTAGGTTTCAGCTTCCTACTCAGGAATTTCACTCAAACAAGACCTACTAGGCAAATCTAATAAACAAAAGTACCACCAGCACAGAGTCTAAAGAAGTGCTCACATGCATCAAACTTAGTTTTCTATGTAAAGATTCTTCAATATCATATCACTTGTTCTGGTTTATTTTATTTGGTGGTCGTAAAAATCTTTTTGAAGTGATTACAGTAAAACCGATCGTCAAACTTTTATCAGCTTGTAAAGTTTCTCATATGTTTGCTATAACCCCACCACAAACATTAATACATCCCTTGTGTTTTGATTAGTTACGGCATTATCATGTACTGAAAACACTTTATTCTTGTAAAAGTCTGTATCGGTGCGCGCTTAAAGCATACTCTTCGATGTTCAATGTTTAATTCAGGTAGGGTATTTTTTGGTAGACTATCAGAAAACTACCAAAAAATAATTATCATGAATAGCATCACTGCTACAGAATGCAGAATGTCACAGTCACCGTCTTCACGGTATGCATCAAATTACTGAAAGGATGTTTTTAGGGTTTGAAGAATCTGAAGCACTGCAGTAAGAAGTTAGCTGTTGTGGGTAGTGTTGTCATCCGGGCCTGCTTCGGGCTCGGGCCCCGGGCCGGCATCCGGGCCGGCCTTGGGCCTGTTTCGGGCCCGACATCCGGACAGGTCCTCGAGCCTGTTTCGGCCGTTTAATCCGGCCCGGATTCCTATGAACGGCCCGGCCCGGGCCCGGCCCAAATTTTTCGCTAACGTGACAACACTAGTTGTGGGTAGTAGTCCTCCCCTTGATAATAACTTTATACATATGACTTTTTGCTTCTCGGCCTTGTGCACAAGAGAAGGGAATACAGCTACGAAGTCGAGATGAAGATTAGGTAGGGCACCATTATTTAAGTATATATATATATAGGATTTTTTATTAGGGTTTAGAAAAACTAACGGCTGCAGAAGAGAGGAGGCCAAGCCTTAGATAGGAAAGACGGAAGCGTTTCAGCGAACTAAACAGTGAATAGTAATACAAAGCTGGTGTGGAATGCAGACGAAGCTTCAGAAGCCTCAACTGACCAGCACAATGAAAATATCGGAGCGAAAATTGTACGGTTGTCTTTTGGATTGAGATACCGCAACAAACACAGGGGGACCTTTTTCACTCCCCATCGTGTTGCTGTTCTCAATTTATAAAGATGTTTAAGTTTTGTTTTGCTATCAAAACCAAAATAAATATAAATTTATTTTTCTTAAATTAAGTAGAATAGCTTAGCTCAACTTCTCTTGCTTTTAATCAGCATTGCTCTCCATTGCTGTCTTGACGTTGAGAACGTAATGTCGCCACAAGAGTCCGCAACTAGCGGACTCTCCATTGTGCTATCTTAAATATCCCTAAAGTCAGGAAACCAAAAGACAAAAGAGAACTGAAGCACGCTAATGCTCTTTGTATAGTCTATGCTTTTCGTTAAAATTTCAAAATGTTTTTATCTTGCCTAAATACTTGTAGGCGAGATACTTGTAATCGTTTGAGTATGGTTTTGAACTGTTTTGGACAAAGTATCAAAGTAGTTCTTATGCTCACCACAGAGCTCATATAGCTGGCTGTTTTGGTTGGAAGGGGCTCGTGTTTAAACCTCGATAGGAAAATTTGTTCTGTGTGGCTTACAGATTTATAATACTTTGCCGCAGTAAAAACGGCAGACAACGCATTTTTCTAATTTTTTAAGAAGAAAATTAAATTTTTAAAATTACAAACAGCTGCACGAAATCTTTTCACGACAGCCCCCTCCGGTTGTAAATCGAATCTAGCTGATTGTCACATCATTTTGCCTTGCCACAATATGCAAATTAGTGTGCAATTAACTTCCTATCAGTTAAACTTTTTCCTGGAGTCCAGAAGCGAAGAAAAAGTGTCTGCAGTTCTAACTAGCTGTACGATTCCAGGTGCAGCAGTCATTATTTCAATTTTTGGAGTTCCGACTACTTAGTTGGAAAGATAGTAGGCACTGAGACAGCAATCCATTGCAATAATTTGGTGTTGTAAGTTTGATCATTCGAAAAAAGCACGATAATTCATAAATTAACGGTCAACTGTTGATACTATTATCAACTGTTGTTAAGTTACAATTTCACTTTTAACTTTGTGGTTGAACATAATACAACCAGATTCAAAAAAACATAGGGCAATGTTAGCAAAAATCAGGGTAGACCTGGACCATATCAGATCAACTTAAGGTGGTGAAATTCTTTTATGTAAACTTGACCTTGCAAGCTCCACTTCTTTATGAAAGTGGATGAATCTGTCCAAACATATCATTTTGGTGCTCCCTAACATTCAGGGATCAGTCCAGCATTCTTAGGTGAAAAGATAAGAAATGCTAGGATTTTGGCATTTGTACTCTCAGTAAGTAGCCGATCACAGGATTGGTTGTTATGGCTGAAACGAGGACGTTATAGCTGGAGGTTGCTGCTTTAAGCTAGGGAGTTTTCCGAAAAATCATTTTGGCAAAACTGCGATTGTTTTGTTTTGAACACCGATTACTCAAAAACTACCAAATGGATTTGCGTGATTTTTGGCAGGAAGAAATTCGCACTATTGCAGAGTGGACATTTTCTTGGTTTGAGCTATAACGTCTCCAGTTGCAAGAAAACTCAATGCGAAGTTACAAAATTTCGTGTCACCGCATATTTGACGGATTTTCTGCAGCAGTAAGACCTGTTGAGCCATTTACAAAAAGCTGACCCTCGGCCACATGTTCCTTCATATTGTGGCATAAAAAGAAATTTCGGTCGTCACTACAGTTTGGAGAAATCGATGTTCAAAGATTGATTGTTTGTTAGCCGATACGTAAAAAAATTTTTGCTAGTTTTTTGATAATTTTGCTGGTTTCTTAAACTCACGTGAATGTACTTATTGTAGCTTTATAAACTATGTTTCTAATTCCAAAAATTGCGAAAGTTATGGGGTTTCAAAAGTCACTCCACAAAAGGATACTACCACCTTAAAAACAGACAAAACCGGGCAAATCCTCAGACAGACCAACAGTCTAACAGCGCTGATATCACCTGAAGGTTCATGAAGGACAGCATGAACTCAGTCGCTGTGCTTTCAGTTGTGTTAGGCTACATGATTGAACAGCACACTTGGAGATTGTTTTGCCCTTGTGCACAGGTTGCTATTACCGTAGACCTTGTACTGAAGACATGTGCTGTATGCTGCTTTTCGGGCTAGCTGCCAGATACGCTACAGTAGAGGTGAGGTCGGCCGAATTTGTTTCGGCCCGGCCCGGCCCGTTCAAATATTTTGCTTGGCAAGCCAAAGGTAAAATTTCTTATAATATTATTTCTTATTATACGGCATAGAAATTCTAAGTTCTACTGCGAAATATAAAAATTTGCGGTAAAATAACAAGAATGAGTAAATTTTTAGCTAGTTTTAATGCTTTACAACATTTTCCTCGAGTTGATCCGCCCGTTTCGACCCGCTCCGACCAGCAGATAAATATTTGTCGGCCCGCTAAACCAAAGGATGTTGGCCCGGCCCGGTCACAATGCTCATCTCTACACTGCGGTGTCGTTAACTACATTTCATGTTCGGCAACTTCTTTATTAACTCAAAAATTAAAGTCCTGGAGTCAGAAGTGGTGTTACTTTGAACTTTTCAAACAAGGAAGGCCCACCAAATTGTGGCTTGAAAATAAATTACATCAAAAATTTGTATATATATATATATACAAAAATTAAATTGAATATCAAAAAAGGTAAAGGTGACCCCTGGAGAATATCTCCATCCCTGCTTCAGGGACAAGGGGTGCCGGTTCTCATCCCCAGATACACAGCCGTAGAGCCAAGAGTGTTAGATTCGAATATTAGAGTCAACAAAATTGGTTTTAAAATTGAGGGTTCGCTCGAATTAATCAGAGCTCGCAAATAGAGTTGGGACCGGTTCCACTAGAACCGGTTGGAACCGGAACCGGAACCGGAACCGGAACCGAACCGGAAGGAATTTTAGAACCGGAACCGGAACCGGAACCGGAACCGGAACCGGTAGGATTTGGAACCGGCCGGTTCCACTCTTAAAAATGGACTTGAACTAACTTTTTGCAGGAGTTTAAATTTGCTAAAACTGGAATTTGTGGTTGCCATTCAGTGTTGCCATTCATATTATCTTTCTCAAACTAGTGACTGAAATTGAAACTAAAGATCTAGTTTGAGCTGAAACTAAGCAAATTTAGACCTGAAGGCGAAATATGTAGGATGATACTGATAATAATTAAGAATTTCAAACTAAAGGTGAAATGAAGGTACAATTATTGACACTGAAACTGAGGCTGAAAGTCCATAGAATAAATTTAGAGCCTAAACTGGAAACGACATAGCTTCAGCTTCCACTGAAGGTGACACAAACTCTCCGCTTCCCCTTTTCAGGTGATCGAGGCACGTTTCAGCTTTAGCTGAAGCCGAGGCATAGAATTAAGAGAAAATTCGAAATATTTCTTTGACTAAACATTAGTGAAATTATCCCGTCTGAGTTAAGACAAAAATTAAATGTTAAACATACTTGAAAAATTAGGAACATGTATTTCAAGGGAAAAATTCTACTTCCTTTATTCTGGAATTTCGTAATTTTTTGTTTACATGCTTCTGATTTTTCGAATTTTGTTAAGTAATTTTGTGTGTATTACAAAATGCAGTTGTGAAAATGTCTCTAAATTAATTTTAACGAATTTTTGAAATTTTCTGTTCTAAAATTCCAATTGTAATTGATGAAAGACGGGCACTTTCGTTCAGACGTGAATTTTAAATCATTTTATTTCATCGCCGAATGAAAACTTTAACATATCTGAATATTAACCTCATAGAAAAGATGAGAGCTCGAAGGGATATAGTCGGAAATTGAGTATATCTTCTCAAAAAATTGGTAAATGGATGGTGGTGTTGTCAGCACGCAAGATTTAAGCAACATTTTTTTAAAAATAGTAAATTTTAGAGGAGTAGAAAACTTCGAAAGTTGAGTACTTATTTTCTTATTTTTAAGCTATCGGCAACGGAGACGAAAGTCAATCAAAGTTCAAATAATGTAACAGCATGTAGAGGTATCTCTTAGCTATTTTGTGTAATCAAGCGACTGTACATTTCCTCGTTAAATATAACTTTAATACGTATGTTCTTCTTTCCAATTTGGCTTTCAGCTTTTAAATATTTTAAATGCATTTAAATGTTTTGGAAACTATTTGCTTCTGACACTGTACTCTTTTTAAAGAAATAAAAATTTAAGCTCCAGTATATCTCAATTCTCAGCATGTTTACTGAAACCTTGTGCAGTTTACAAGATTCTGTTCAGAAGGCGCTGTCTGCATTTAGATGCACAGTAGAATCTCACCGTGAATTATCGAAACAATTTGCTCGACCATACTAGTTTTAATTTTTTTACAAGTTTTAGTGTATGTTGTGCATAGAGTAACAGCATTTGTAATGGAGCAAATTCAAGGTAAGGCAAAAACTTTAAAATTCTAAGTAAGCAAAAAAGTTTAACCCAGTCGGTTATTATCGCATCACCTATTCCAATTGTTTTGCAGTATTGCTTTATAATTTTGATTGTATAACCCTTGCTGGGGGCCTGCATCCAATATTAAACAATGTTAAAATGTAACTACGAATTTTGTACTTGGAACCGGGAACCGGAAGCTAGAACCGGAACCGGAACCGGAACCGGAACCGGAACCGGAACCGGTACTCTAGAACCGGAACCGGAACCGGTTTTGAAAATCGGAACCGGTCCCAACTCTACTCGCAAACATAAGCGAAGCACAGGGTCAAACCGAGTCTGAAATTTTAGCTCAGCGCAGGCCAAACATTTATTCAGACAACAACAACAGAACCAGGATACCATCTCTGCACTACGGCATCATTTAGTAGTTGTAAATTCTGCTGCGAGATAATGCCCCTTTTTAGGGGCCTACTTGTTTTATTTTAATTTGAAAGAGAAGTGAGTGTTCCTGATTATAGTAATCTTTTTAAAACCTTTAAATCATTTGAAACTGCATGAAGATTAATAACATAAGAATTCTCCAAACTTCTCTATTTAGTCTGGCAACTTTTTAACTGAGGAAAAGACAAACATCGAATAAAGGCATTTCATTTCATTTCATATACACTCGTCACTCACAGCATAACTAATGTGCCATTTCATTACGAATACAGCTAGGACATGCTTATTTGACCAGCAAATCTATTGTATCTAGGCAAACTTATGTCGAATGCATTATTTAAGCCTATATCTAACTAGCCATGACTACGTTAGCTAAAAATGCTATACAGAGCCTACCCAGTACCTACCTGCCCTATTCTCAACATTCAAGCCAGATTGCTAGCGGAGCGACACTTTTTAGATGAAAGATCATATTTTAGCAAACTAGATTTTCCAAGCACGAAACTTTAAAAACAATATATAAAAACTAACATATAGCCAGTTTATTTGTCACATGTCCACCAGGGTTGTTGTTTGGTTGACAAATTTGTTAGTTCTACAACATAGATCAGTCTGATTATAAATTTGAAACATTTTCTTTACAGGTTTTCACCTATTTTACGTACTTCTGTGAAAAGGGTGTTGCTGTGTTAGTAGTTTGAGGGAGTGGACGCTATGAACCTTACAAGCTTGTAGTCTCTAGCGTAGACTTTTGTAATTGGTAGATTTTCCTGATGATTCCTTCTGCACTTTTTACTTCTGTGTTGACAAACTGTTTTGCTTAATGTCAAACCACGCATTACCCATACTGCAAAGATGCACGAGCTGTTACAGTGCAGCGAGGGTTTTCACCGATTCTTTCAGCGATTTTTGTCTTCGATGCCTTGCTTTGGGTGTCAATGCATCTTCGTAAAATGCATGACCAATGCAGCTTATAGACTGGTCTAGAGTTGTGCCTGGGCCTTGAATCGGGCCTTGGGCTCCGGACCGGGACCGGGCCCGGTCTGCCGCGAAGATCTGGCCCTATCCGGGCCTACCGGGCCTATGAGGCCCGGCCCGGTCCGGCCGGACCCGTTCAGGCCCGGTCAAATGTTTGCTATATATATTTCAAAATTTTTCCAAATTATCTTCACTAGAAAGCAAAATTTACAGTTCCAAAAGACTGCTTTGTACTGTCTTTTGTATGTTGGGCCTTCACCGGGTCTCCGATCCCGGACCGGGCTCCGGCCCGGTTGGTTCAACACAACACTAGTCTATATATATGATATATCAATGTTTAGAAATCTTCAAGTTGCTTGTTCTTCCATCAATCAGAGTTTTTTTGCTAAAGTTGTGAAAGTCTATCACACGTCTCTTTCTTGGGTAAAATGTCCTAATAGATGTGACACAAAGGTAAACGCACCGAAGACTTCATAGAAGAAAATGTCAGTTGTCTTTGAAACGTTACTCTGAGTTTAACGTTTGTTTTATTCGAATTACAGCAAATTCCAGTAATAATTGGTAGGATATGGTTAATTAGCTGAGATTCATGAATAGTCTACTAAAATTATTTTGGCATTTTTGTATGACTCTTCCAGTATAAGAACCAGAGATTTTATTTTGTGCTGTCTTTGTCTTTGACGATGTGCCCACAAATTCAAATTTTTTTACCTTAAAATAGAGTAATCAATCTGTATGCGTAAACTTGTTGGAGTCTTGGTATGCATAAAATTTTGATTTATATTGGGTTTATGAATTAAATAAAAAGCTAATTAAATAATAAAATTAAATAAATTAAAATAATAAACCCAACAATTTACTATCGAGAATATGACCTGTCTATATAGCAAAATAAGAATGACACTTCTTGCTGGCTTACCTATTTCACGTTTCTTTTCAAGTTGATTTTTCTTTGCTTGTTCAAATTAATATCCACCTGGAAACCATAAATCTCACCTTGTCATCTTTTCTGCCTAAAGTCTAGTCTATACCTACGTATTTTGTCTTCTTCTATTTCCTAGACCTAAAAAGCACGTCCAGCAGGCAAAGTCTCAGGTTTTTAATCAGCTATGTATCAGCTCAGTTTCTTGTTTTCTATTTATTATCGTCGAATTGTTGTCCAGAATCTTTGTTTTACGAATCCTATCAATTTATCACTAAGTCAGTCCCTCCCCAGAGCCAGTTCGATTCTTCTAGATTCTTGTGCTTATTCAACCTTTGTCTTTTTCCACCTTATGTGCGAGCGAAGAGATACCCTGTCAGGATTAACAATCCCAATTTTCTATAATTCAAACTTGTTTTTTGCAAAGATCGCAATTCTAATTTTGCCTGCAGCAGCACTTAATTTCAATTTAAAGTCTTTAATTTTTTGCGAATGAAGTGAAGTTCCATTGCAGTCTATTAAAGGCATGATATGCATATACAAGCCTATTTTGCAATGTTTTGACTAGATTCTTGTATCTGCTTCGCTTGCTTTACGGGTTGAACTTAGAAAGTTTAGGTCCGTGGGGTCGGAAGTCGAACAATCAACTACTCTGATCATTGTTCACTCCGGATTCAAACTGGAGCTGCACCACATTCCTTTAGGAGAAATCCTGGACTTCCCACCTTGAGCAATTTACCGTGATCGTCAAGGGGTGGCGGTGCCCCCCTGCAAACGGGAGCTACCACATGATCTCCATTACGAGGAAGGTAATTGAGTTGGTACTGATAGCCATGTAGAACAGCTCGGATAATTGCAACAGCAGTTATTCATTGTCAGTCAGCTGTCCCGACACCCAGACAAAGTTCAAAGTTACTGGCACTACCCCTAACCGACGAACCGACTGGGGGTGAAGTTGCTATAAAATAAAAAAGCACTACGATTGTTTCATGTCATTGGCGTGCGAAAGACATTCACTTTATATATAAACTAATTTTACCGAAAGCATTTTTAGTGTAGTTTTGTTTATATTGAGTGAAACGTGAAGCTGAAGAATTCTTTCAACTTCATTTTGCGCTGTGTGGCTGATTGTTTATAGCGTTGCATTTCGGACCGAATGGTACGAAGTTCCATTCCCACCTTAGTTATGACGTTGCATTGTTTCCTTGAGCAAGAAACTTAGGTCAGTGCTCCTTGCTGGGGTTAGTGCTAGAGTTGGGACCGGTTCCACTAGAACCGGTTGGAACCGGAACCGGAACCGGAACCGAACCGGAAGGAATTTTAGAACCGGAACCGGAACCGGAACCGGTAGGATTTGGAACCGGCCGGTTCCACTCTTAAAAATTGAGTTTGAACTAATTTTTTGTAGGAGTTTAAATTTTGCAAAAGCTGGATTTTGTTTTTGTGGTTACCATTCACTGTTGCCATTCATATTGTCTTTTTCAAACTAGTGACTGAAATTGAAACTAAGAATCTAGTTTGAACTGATACTAAACAAATTTAGACATGAAAGCGAAATATGTAGGATGAGACTGATAATAGGTTTCAAACTAAACGTAAAATGAAGGTACAATTATTGGAACTGAAGCTGAAGCTGAAACTCCATAGAATAAATTTAGAGCCTAAACTGAAAACGACACAGCGTAAGCTTCCACTGAAGGTGACACAAACTCCCCGCTTCCCCTTTTCAGGCGATCGAGGCACGTTTCAGGTTTCGCTGAAGCCGAGGCATAGAAATAAGAGAAATTTCAAATGTTTCTTTGAATCAACATTAGTGACATTACCCCGTCTGTTAAGACAAAAATTAAATGTTTAACATACTTGAAAAATTATGAACATGTATTGTAAGGGAAAATTTCTACTTCCTTTATTCTGGAAGGAATTTCGTAATTTTTTGTTGTCATGCTTCTGATTTTTCAAATCATGTTAAGTAATTTTGTGTGTATTACAAAATGCAGTTGTGAAAATGTCTCTAAATTAATGTTAACGAATTTTTGAAATTTTCTGTTCTAAAATAAAATTCCAATTGTAATTGATGAAAGACAGGCACTTTCGTTCAGACGTGAACGATACAGCGCCGAATGAAAACTTTAACCAGCTTACATATTTGAATATTAACCTCATAGAAAAGATGAGAGCCCGATGGGATGTAGTCGGAAATTGAGTATACATATTTCTCAAAAAATTGGTAAATGGAAGGTGGTGTTGTCAGCACGCAAGATTTAAGCAACATTTTTTTAAAAATTGTAAATTTTACATGAGTAGAAAACTTCGAAAGTTGAGTACTTATTTTCTTATTTTTAAGCTATCGGCAACGGAGACGAATGTCAATCAAAGTTCAAATAATGGAACAGCCTGTAGAAGTAATCTGTTAGCTATTTTGTGTAATCAAGCGACTGTACATTTCCTCGTTAAATATAACTTTAATATATATGTTCTTCTTTCCAATTTGACTTTCAGGTTTTAAATATTTTAAATGCATTTAAATGTTTTGGAAACTATTTGCTTCTTTAGATACACTGTACTCTTTTTAAAGAAATAAAAATTTAAGCTCCAGTATCTCAATTCTCGGCAAGTTTTACTGAAACGTTGTGCAGTTTACAAGATTCTGTTCAGAAGGCGCTGTCTGCATTTAGATGCACAGTAGAATCTCACCGTTAATTATCGAAACAATTTGCTCGACCATACTATTTCTAATTTTTTTTACAAGTTTTAGTGTATGTTGTGCATAGTTGTAACAGCATTTGTAATGGAGCAAATTCAAAGTAAGGCAAAAACTTTAAAATTCAAAGTAAACAAAAATGTTTAACCCAGTTGGTTATTATCGCATTACCTATTCCAATTGTTTTGCAGTATTACTTTATAATTTTGACTGTATGACCCTTGCTGGGGGCCTGCATCCAATATTAATTAATGTAAAAATGTAACTACGAATTTTGTTCTTGGAACCGGGAACCGGAAGCTAGAACCGGAACCGGAACCGGAACCGGTACTCTAGAACCGGAACCGGAACCGGTTTTGAAAATTGGAACCGGTCCCAACTCTAATTTAAGTCTCTATTGAAAACCAGTTCGGTTCAGTTAGAGTATAGCTTTTCGACTGGAGTGGGAGGGATTCTAATATAGCGTTGGGGTCCGCCCTTATCTATTTCTTTTGTGCGCCTGACCTATTTTGATAATTTCTGAGCCAGTTTGGCTATTGTTGTGTTCTACTATTAGTTTTGGTTTGGTTTTGGTTTACTGTAATTTTTTGACCACAGTACAACTACTTTTGTATTGGGAGATTCTACTAGGAGCTTGGGAGAATATTGGAAGTTGAGTTTTCGCATCGCACACCTTCGACTCGAACTTGCACATTTCCCTAAATTTACAAAGAAGTCCAGTTTTTATTGCCAAATATTATAGACCCGCAGATCAAAACTTTACACTAGCTTATGCTAAAACGCAGAAGTAATACGTCTACAATACACCATGCCAAACCATTGTTAACTTTTCTTACTGTAACCTGGATACTAAACAGAACGTGTTTCATTCACAGCAAATTCAAGTTTTATTGGACGACAGTAATCAAAATACTCTCGGGCTTTCGAAGTTTGAAAATATTTACATTTGGCTTCGGATTTTGTTTCATACTCTACTCTTTCCTTCTTCATCATCTTCCTGCTCCTGCTCAAAAACAGGATATGCGTCAAATCGGATCATGGTTTATAAGCTAGAGCAGCATATCTACACAAAAACTGGAAAATAAGCCTGGTTTTGTATGATTTGTTTAGTCAGTGTACAGGTATATACACCTACACTTTTCTAATATAATATCCGAAAATATCTTAGCAGTCATAATAGCCGCACTGCAAACTGCTGCAGGCCGGTAGCCGGCAGGCCGGCTGGCGACTCTTCGGCCGGACGGTGATACCTCGGCCGGCCTCAAACACTATCCTAATCTCGTTTCAAAAATTCCTCCTAAGTTTAGCTGGCGCTGAGTCTAACTTAGGAGAAAAGTTAAGAGTGTTGGATAGCACTCCTAGCTTAGGAGAGTTCTTTGATTCCTAGTTCTCCTAAGTGGCCACCTAAGCATAACTTAGGATTAGGAGCGCTCCTAGCCTTAAGAAAATCTTTTGCAACGCGGCCCAGATGTTTTCTGCCTATAAGATTCTTACAGCTTTAATTTGACGCAGCTCATTTAATTAAATTAGCTACATTTAAAATGTTTCCATAAGCTGAGCAGTTGGTGACCTAGTTGCAAATAGGTGAAAAATGCCGATTGATGTCACATCCTAATCTTTCCCCGGCTGATGTTAACCCCCGGAAAAATCGGCCTACGCTAAGTTCCGCTAAGCTAATACAAGAATCTTCACTATGACTGACCGCACAGAAGCACTTTTATAGCAAACTACAATTCCTGTAGTTTCTTGCAAAAGTGTGTCATTATGTAAAAATGTCATAAAAATGTTGCCATATTATGGCGGGCACGATTAAATGTTTGATTCAGTTAATAGATAAAAAGAAAAAGAAATTGAGTGAAAAGTAGAAAATTACTTGTAAAAATTCAATTACAGGTCAACGGTGAAATCTTTTCCCTGGAAAATTTTCACCGGTTGAATTAATGTCACCGGCTAAATTTTCCCGGGATAAAAAATTTCTAGGAGGAGAAATTTCACCGTGACAGCAACATTTTAACAAGCTGGTTCAGACATGTTAATTTACATGATAAATACAGAATTTTTATATGATAAACACTGAATTCCATAATATGTTTACTGTATTCAGATTTCCCCACATGTCACATGTCATGTCGCACAGACTAGTTTTCCTGGGACAGCTTCAGGCTAATAGGTTGATTTTCAGGGGGAAAGTTCAGTGTAGGCTGATTTTTCCGGGGAAGGGGGGAATAATCATTTTCCGGAGGGAAAATCAGCCGGGAGAACTATTAGGCTGTGACACCCACTATGTGGTTTCCAATTGAGTCGTCAAATCCTGCTCGCGAATCAAAAAATGGTATAATTTCTACTATAAATAGATTTCACACCATGAATATTTTAAATTTGCTTCAAAAACGCTGTAAAGAAGATAAACACCAACTCATCATCTACTTCTTTGGTGTCATTTTATAGCAAGCTGTAATATTTATGCTATGTATATACTACTAATTAACTATTTCTTCATACTAAACGCACGCACACCCACAGCTTTGAGCTGACAAAAGATGAGGAGTGATACTCCACAGTCTACAAGCAGTTTACATGGTCTAAACATTTCTACTGTAAAGAATTACATGCATAAAAGTTTACAATCGCACTCTACAGCTGATACTAACATAATAGTCTAGGCAACGTTTGTGCTGTACAAATTGAGATCTAAAACAGTTTTTATTGTCGTCTCTTCTGCATTCTATGATAAGGAGCCAGCCAGTCTATGATACGAGTTTAGCTTAGGCGATGATGCTAGGTAGGGCAGAGTAGTCCTTATACTTCTGACAGAGTCGTTCCAGCACTTCGTCAGAGTAGAACTGACCGAAACACTGGCGACACTTCCACAGATACTCTCGGCGCAGATTGGCATCAAATTCCAGGAGGTCTGTGGGCATTTTCCTCAGTCGATGAACCTCCTTGGAATGTCTGAGCAGAAAATGTTTGGACCAGTGGCGAGTGACGCACTCCGGATGGGCGCAGACGTAGCTGGCCGCGGTGAGATGAGAGCGAACGTGTTCGTCGGTGACAGTGCTGGAGCGAACGAAGTGGGATTCGCAGAGACAGCACTGAATCTCGCGTCGCTGAACCCCGGCCACGTCTTTCGGGATGAGACCCATCAGGCGTGATTCTTCGATAAACTGAGACTTTTCGCATCGCTGAGCATTGAAAATCTTCGGTCGCATCAGAGAGCTTTCGCCCAAAGTCTGAGATTTATTGCCAGACGTTTCGTCCAATAGGCCGTTTTGTTCCACTAGAATGCTTCGCGTATGCTGGAGACATTCTTCGGCCAATTTCCATGCCTTTTGCTCTAGGCTAAGATTCGGTTCGTAGAGGACCTTTCCATTTCCGCCATGAATGCGATTCAGGTGCAAAGTGATGAAGATTTCCTTCCGATTATCGTACCCGCACAGGGAGCATTTGTAGGGCTTGTACTGAAGATGGGATTCCACATGGATGTACCGATTTCGGGAACAGACCCATTCCTTGCAAATGATACACTGAATGTTCGGATAATAGGTGATATCGTTGTGACGAGATCCAAGGACCCGAACCGGTTCCCCGCCATCCGAGCTTTGGATGGGGACTTCGGTTAAAAGTTTACCCGCTGGAGGTTTGCTTAGTTCAGGTGGGGTACTCTGAGAAAGCAACTGAGACAGCAACGATGGTGATTTGGAGGTAGTCGGAATGAGCGGTGACTGAGGGATGACGGTAATTTTTTTTGCCGACCCGCAGTCAGCAGCAACGCTTGCTTCTTGACCTGCGGACTCGCGACGACGCTTGGCTGCAAGAGTTGCTGCGATGGCTTGAATTCCAAGTTTTCGTTTTTTAGGTGGGACTGGTTTGACCGCTGCTGGAGACGGTGGACCGGAGGTTCCGGAACTTTCCACGAATCCCGGAAATCTGGCGAAGAAGTTAAACATGGATGTTTCGGCCTGACTGGCTTTCTCCAGGACGCTTGGAATGTTGAAATAGGAAGATTTTGCTGGAATCATCGACTGAAAATCTTGGTTGACTTCGTTGTGCATCAGCTGGGCATGAGCTGCCACTTCAACTGCAGAATTGGAACTGTATGAGCAGCTGGGATCACGGCAATGAAAAATTGAGGATCCACTCATTTCGCAGCTTTCAGAGTTAAACTAAAACAAATAATTGATATATAGCCTTCTAAATCTTAAGAGAAAACGCTTAAACCAAAAGTTACTAAATTACCAGCGTCAGTGTTTGACCTAATGGGAATCGATAGAAAGATGTGGTGGCGCTAGGCAAGCTAGTCAGTGCCGGTAGGCAAACCGATGGTACTGGAAGGCAAACTCAAGGTGCCGGTAGGCAAACTCTAAAGTACCGCTAGGCAAACCAATGGTACCGGAAGGCAAGCTAAGCTGAAAAGGGACAATTTTTTGTGGTCAAGTTTAACAAATTTAAAAATAATGTTAGTAATGATGTTAATGTAATATTATTAATGTAATAATGTTAATAATAAGTGCAATTAACAATATATAACTGATATGTCGCCATCTAAACAAAATTGCCTCTGATGTACTGCCCCAGTGTGACCTGTATAATTAAGTCACACATTACGGGCAACGGCATTTAAGGATCCTGAAGGATGAAAATTTTAAACGATTTTAACATCATGTTAACTTTTAATCCTTCAAAAATTAATTAAAAAATTTTAAAGACCCAAGTTAAAACTCTAATTCCAAGATACTGCAGTTCAACATTATTATTATTAGCATTATTTCAATGTAAAATTTGTCCAGATTCATAATTTTTGTCGGGAGATTTTTTGGCGCACGCGAAAAATGACACTTTTTCACAGCCTATGTTTAACATATGAATTCTCAACTCTGAGGTGAAATTACTCGACAACCGTAAGACAAGACTTACGACTTTAATTTTAAAATTCGTTAAAATATATATACTGTTTGGACAGTAAATATGTAATAATCAGCGAGATCAGAGAAAATTGGAAAAATGGCCCAAAAATGGAAACCTCCTTTAAGTATATATATGGCATTCAAAAATGAGTGAGAAGTGGAATTCTATCGTTATTGTTATGGCTGAGTTTGGTGTTCCCGACATTAGAAAATCTCGCCTTGGATAGGGCTTGCCTACCGGCACTTTTGGTTTGCCTAGCGGTACTCAGGGTTTGCCTAGCGGCACTCAGAGTTTGCCTAGCGGTACTTTCAGTTTGCCTAGCGCTACTAGTGGTTTGGCTAGCGGCACGGCTTGCATAGCGGGAAAAGGCCGATAGAAAATAGGTTATATCAATATTAAAATGGGAGCATATAGATAAAATTTGTTTCGTTTGTGGGAATTTCCCCACTGTATCTTTCAAAGATATACTCTATCCTCTTTGCAAAGCATTATCCTCTGAGCTGAACCCGTAGGTTTGCTTGGCAAATTTATGATGCCATGTATTATTCCAAATTTATCAATTATTGCATAATGGAATATTTTTATTAACAAGTAAACCAAAAACGAAAGTTTTTGCCTCAATAATTCCAGATTTTTGTATATGGAGTGATGTAGGACGCACATATGTACAACAAAGATTCTGAAATAGGAAATCTGCGCCTAAACAATAGGATAACGTAAGGGAAATGGGAATGGAGGTGACAAAAAGTGCCTACTTACAGAAACTGAATTGTCACTCCCGCACCTGCAACCCGAAATTTCGAGCCTCAGATAGGATTTTAACCCACATTTTTCTAATTACTCCATCTACCAGCTGAACCACCGAGGCCAAGCTGCATCAAGCTTAAATCTATGTCTACCAGAAATTATATATGGATCTTTTGCGCTTTCCCCCCCCCAGCCCTAACTTTTGATTTTTTTGACCAATAACTTTGAAATTTGGTGTGGGTGCATACTGGAGGCTGCTGAATTCAAAAGTTCAAAAATTTTAAAATTTTAAAAATTTTTTAAAAATTTTAAATTTTTGTTTGGTGAGGGGGGACCAAGGGGAACCAAAAAATTTTTTGAAAGAAATTTTGCTGAAAACTTGCGTACAGGGGTTTTCTGGGGCGCTGAGCACGAATCTGAAATCCGTTTTTCGATTCTGCTTTTCGTTAGCTCAGTATAAGCTTACATGTTAAGCTTACAACTTTAGCTTGTACTGAGCTAACAAAAAGCTGAATCGAAAAATAGATTTCAGATTCGTGCTCAGCGCCCCAAACAATGGGGTCGTTTCTGCAAAGAATTCATCACGACCACATGCCTGCAAGCTGCAAACCTTCATTTATTGTTAATAAGTCGTTACTCGTTATAAATAAATTTAGAAACTCGAGTAAATAATAATGGAAACTTACATTCTGGGTGGGTGGAACCAAAGCTTGACTTCACTGGAAATTGAAATGAACAGGACAGAGCAATAAATGTTGAATCGAGATAATATTTAACAGGTGCTGGCTAAAATATAAAGGAAAAATAATCAATAATGAAGATGAGAAAGGACTCGACTGGAAATAACTACTGGAACTCCACCCCAACCAGAAGGCCTATAAACCGTTAAACTTATTTTCACCTGCCAAAAAATATATTTAGGATTTTCCAAAAACTAAACGCGCCCTATCAAGATTATCCTACAGTGCTCAAAAATTTCCAAAACTTAACCAATCATGCTAAGACCTCATATGGGCTTGCTGAGTTCAAGTTCAGTTGCTGAATTCAAATATGTATAACATATTTTACCATTTCGTTCCCAGAAATTTCAAATTCCACGAAATCAAAAATGTCTACGATATCAGAGCTCAGCATGCTTGAAAAAAGAATCATTCCCAAATTTTAAGTGAATTCCAAGTCTTTAATGTTTTGAACGTAGTGGGTAATGACTGGCTTGGCTTGGCAGATCGACTTTGCTGAAATAATTTTAAAGGTCTCATTCTACAGCAAACTAAAAGCCACCTTAGTACCTTGGTTTAAAGGTTTATTGCTGTACCTCAGTTTAAAGTAAAACCAACAGATTTATTGGAAACTGTATACTATCAAAAACTGTGCACCTTGCCTAAAAGAAAACTGTATTACACTGGAAGGGGAGAAGAGAAGAGAAAATAATTCCATTTACTGCGTACCCAACAGCGCACAACGAAGAAAAGTGAAATCGACCTACTTAAAATCAGACCAGTGTTTAAATGTCAGAGAATGTACTAAATACATGCCCCTATCTTAAACACAAGGGGTGAAATTCAGGCCAACTGATACAGTAAATGTAGCGCGGTGTCCTAATTTCAACAATATCCAGTCCCCCTCTCTCTCAGTCTTTTACTGCTATCTAGTTCAAACAGTACGGTACCTATATAGGTCAAAATACCATGTGCCTTGAACTGTAACTTTACAACTCCTGTCAAATTTAATATACAGTTCTATCTGGTGAGCAGATGTGCACTGCTGCTCTGTTAATTAACCTTTAGAGATGAAAACAGCTGGCCTTACATTTGTTAACAGGCACAGTTTTGACTTGAGGTGTAAGTTTAATAGGGAAGTGAAAAATTAGAAAAAGGAATTTGTTTTTGGTAGTTTCCAATAAAGTTAGTTTAATTATTGAGGATATGAAGGCTTAACTTATTTAAATATTCGTAAACTGTTATCCGTTAAATCGTATACATTTGTGAAAGCAAATGCGTGCTTCTTCGCGGTTTTCGAAAGAAATGAATTCACTATAAGTTTGGAGGTTTGAGAAAGTTTGAAGGTCCACTAAAACTGACCAACTTATACATAAAGAATGCCAAAAGTGGTCAAGCTCCATCTTCACTTGCTTAAAGAAAACTCATAATAAGCGTATTAAATACAACACATATATAATAATGAAAACGTTACCCAGGACCTCCGAAAGGTCGCTTGATTGCGGGCGGGTCAGGATTTCATTCTTCAACCAGGAAGGAGTTTAGATCAGTGTTCAGCTCGTAAACCTGTTGGGTTATGGGGTTAGAAAGCCATTGCACTATGTATATATAAACATTGCCGACATTAAACTAACTTTCAGTAACGGTTTGAGTTGACTTTTAGCAAACTGAATAGTTGTGCAAAAAATAAACCGCATGTTTGTTTAAATTCTGGTCACGTAGTCATGTTATGGAAAGAATTTCCCTGAAAATGTCAACGATAGCTTTTCGGGGCCCAGCTTTTCTTCCGATTAGGGAGTTGAGTTAAACTGTCGCTTAAATATGTACAAACCAGCTTCGCTCAGTTCTTACAGAGCAGTTTACTAACTTTATGCTAATCTTTACAATGCCTGCCCTGCCCTATCCACATCCTCAAAAGTCAAAACCATAGGTGTGCAAGATGGGGGGAGTCTCCCACTAAAACGACAAATTTTCGCGACCCCTCTCCAGATTTTCAGATTTCGCTACCTCCTTCCCAAACTTTTGTTCAATTCAAAGTGGCCAAAACTGGAAGAAACGAAATTTTAGAGGGCTTAGGCAATTTCTGGGGACTATCCCCCTCCGAGCCGAAGCCCCTTTCCCGGTTCTTTTGCCCAGCCATGCCTATGCTCAAAATATTCTTCAGGATCTATCTATGGCAAACAGAATTTGTATATTTTAGCTTTATTTCATCACAATTTGTTTTGCGTAAAATCTCGTACTTTTAAATGTAGCTTCCTTGAAAAATTCTGTGTGACGGTTCTAAATAATATGACGGTTCCATATACACTTTGAGAGGCGATGCTTCCATTTATATTAAAGCTATTTGAATAAAATTTATTTTGCAGCTGCAAACACATTACAACAAGCAGACAACGTATATATACAAAAGCAAATTGTCTTAAAAATATAAATTTTATATCCAAAACTAAATTAGAAATCTGAAATAGCCTAACTAAGCACAGTAACTACATAATAAATTACTACTGTGAAAACCGACAACCTCTCTGTTATCATCCCATGCCACACGGTACCATCTATCTTTCCAAATGGCTACAGTAGCGCCCAAATCAAGCAATTTTGTAAGCGAAGCGTACAGTCTGCGATGCTGATTAGTACCTGTACTCTTTGGTAGTACGGAATTTGTTGCCTTTAGCAGTAGCCGTACGCCCAGCTTTTGAGTTTTCTTACATAAGTAATCATTACAGCAAGAGCACTTATTCAATATGCACTGTCCAATTTACTTTACTGCTGAGAGGTGACTTATAACCATGTGCCAGTTGGGTACCTCCTACAGCTAGTCGTTAGTGGGCACTGCGCACGAGCTGCAAACAGAGGCTGTGAAATATAATATGTTACAGTTACACATTTAACATTTGTACAGATTGTGTTACGCAAGCGGCAAAAACATCTATACATAGCAACAACAACAAGCCCTTTGTGACCTCTACGGATATAAACTAAACGCTAAAAATATATTGCAAAAATAGCTCTCCAGTCCTCTAATGATATCTCCTCCTCTTCTGCGCTTATAAATAGAGAAGCATATGTAAATAACATAAATGCATACACTAGTAATTAATCTAATATGTTGGTAGCTGGAGTTTGACTGAGGATAATAGATGATGAGGACCTTCTAAGCTTTTCCCAATTTTGAATTTTTTCACCTTTTTTCTGAATTGGAGCCACCATAAACGATTTCACGAAGAAAAATGCTTATTCTTCAGGGAGGACCAATAAAAATATCAAGATCATCACAAATATGGGAATAAATAAAAGCAAAAAACAATATCAAATTGTTTCAGTTTAGAAGGATGTATCGAGATAAGCCTTTTCATTCGATGCAACTAAAAACGGTCAGCCATAGCCTTTCTACTTTCGCTGAACACTGTAACTGCACTTCGCCATTGTTTTCAAGTCCAAACTGAAGCAGTTCTCCTTGATTGGCAGAGATCGACTCCTTTTTTAAAGAAAGTCACGAATTAAATATCACCACCAACGCCGCCGCCGGCACCTTTAGAACCTTTACCTCCACCACCGCCTCCAGAAGTATCAGTATTTCCAGTATCGCCACCACCTCCTTTCCCTCCACTTCCACCCCCAGTATCACCCCCTCCACCCCCACCGCCTCCCCCAGTATCGCCGCCTCCAAAATAAAATCCACCACCTTCACCTGCAACTCCACCGCCACCTTGATCACCAGTAACCGTATCATCCGCATAGGGCGCTGAATCGTCCCAACTCCCACCCACACCTCCATCACCTCCCTCAGGCTGGGTATTCTTATAGCCGTCTCCATCCTGAGTTGGGACATACATTCCACCGCCTCCACCCGGGGTGGGATAGTAGCCCATAGGATGACCCCCACCTCCACCACCTCGTCCCTTAAATAGTCGGCGTGCCAGGCCGGGACCGTGCTGTGTGGCAGCACCTCCAACTGCCCTCAGCCCCGCCATGGTCTTTTCACGGCAACAAACCATCCCGGATCCCAGGACGCAGCACAGGAGAAGCAAGAGAGCCACAACCAGTCCAATCACCAAGGGCAAGTTTTCTTTTACGATCTTGATCACCGTACCCCCGACCCCAGAAGTAAGCCCTGATAGGGGATTCCCGCTTCCACCACCACCTCCACCTCCTCCTGGAGTTTGACCTGCGTTCGAACACGGCTCACAGGTGTTAGTTTTGTTAAAAGCGGTGCTGGCTTTCTTGGAATAGCCATCAATCATGGCGAGCAGGCCGGCATTCAGACTAGACTGGAAAGCGGACTTGTGATCGTTGAAAACTGAGCTCAGGCTTTCACAGGCCATGATCCTACCCTTTGGCTTTAGCCAAACAAATCTTTCCGGTAAATTAGCAGTGATAAGAAGCACGTGTTGGCAATTTTCAAATCTCCAATTTTGTAGAATGGAGTTGGCAACCACTCGAGTATCGCTTTTGGATACAGTTCCCTGCAGCGTCTCTCCTACAACAGTAGACACAAACACACGTCGTTGGTTATAACATTACTTGTATTCTGTTAAGATTGTTCTCAGAAAAAAGCAGAAGCTAGCTTAGTTATTGAAATTTTATTTCGGCTGCAGATATGGTTGGGTCCGCAATGAGCAATTATTCCACGAATCGTCTTCATGAGCGTGCAAAATCATGTAATAGTTTATCTTTAAGTATACTCCGCACCAATTGGCGACGCTATTGATTGATTAGGAATAGGGTGCTGGTCAGTTCTCTTGCCACCTTTTGACTGCGTGGGGCTTATAACTGGTCTGCTTCATTACCTAATTTCCAAAATTCCTACATTACATACACATGCAGATACAAACGAGAATTTCTTTCTCTAAGTGAATTGAATAGGAGTTGGCTATTTAAAATATGTAAAATAAAATATAAAACCAGTTACAATTTACTTCATTCTTTTCGAGTACACGAGAAGTACACGACTGACGTTTCAACAGTTCAAGTCAGTCTCTGGCTTGCTCGATTAAAGAAATTAAATTTTTGAATTCTGCTCCTTTTAATCGCAAAAACCATTTCTTCCAAGTTAAACCTAGAGTCAGTGAAAAGCGTCGTCTTTCCTTACCAAATACTGCTACGGCAATACACTGGCCACATTTATCCTTTTTTCGAATTATGTTAATCTTATCATTAATGATGCCACGATCCTTGTCGCTCAGCTGTTTGTGGGGATCACAGATCAGAGATCCGGGTGCAACATGGCAGTAGGCAGGATTTGTCTCAGGATCAGGCATCATAGAGGCAAGATCTTCATAGCTGTAGCTGGCAGGACCGGACCTTTCCGGGCAAGTGCGTTCCTTACAACTGTCTAAGGAAGGGTAAGTGTCCAAAAATGTTTTGCTATAATCTCGCACAACCCCATCAAGACCAGTATAGAGCTTGGATTTCAGAGCATTCTTATGAGGCTTCAACATGGGAGATGTCTCATAGCAAAGTTGGGCACCAACACCGGCATAAAAAAAGGCATAACCGGTCTTAGTTGCAACCAAAATTAGGGACATGTGCTGACAGTCCTCAATTTGCCAGCCATTATTGGCAATATCGGCGGCGATTTTTTTGGCTGACTGTTTGATATTAGACCCTTGCTGAATGACGATTTCGGGGACAATGGCCACAGCCAGACAGTGCCCGCAAGCATTATTTTCGTTGAAAAGGGAAATCGTTTCGGCAAGGCCCTGGCGTTCCGTTTCATTTAAGGCTTCCCCGCTGTCACAAATGTAACCGGGTTCCTTGAGGGAACACTGAGCATAGCTAACGTAGGGATTTGGGGGTCTGGCTTGGCAAAGAGACACCAACAGAAGTAACCAAAGAATTCCCAGCGAAATCATGGAAGCTGATTCAGCCCATGCAGAACGGATTAGCCCAAAAATATAATATATAATTAATTTTGCATAAACAGAAGGTTTGACGCTAAAATGCAGAATGACATAATTAGCAGATTGGCGCAAACATTAACACTTTAACAACCAAGTATATTGAAAAACTGCATTGAATCCAAAACACTCGTTAATTATTTACTCAAGCAATAACGCAACCAGCAGTAAAAAATGGAAACAGTAATGTATCAAACAGCGGGGAACATTTTCGTTCGATGCCAACAAATTTGACGAGAAGTGGCAATGTAAATTCCAGTTGTCAAAATTCTAAAACCTGTCTAGCTTTGAACACACGCAGTTTGTGAGAGAAAAATTTTGCACATTCTTTTGCTGAAGCAACCACGCCCTATGAAAAGACACAACCATGTTATGCAATCGAAAGCTGCCTTTTTGTGAGGTTCATTTAATTTTCTTAAATTAAACTCAAACTAGGTTACTTGAGTAGCTAAAAGCTGAGGTTAAATTGTAATTGTGGAATAAGTGTGAGTTTCTATTTATTTTGTGCTAAGCCGAG